>JXOS01021463.1:17404-29915 GCA_001015075.1 Cirrula hians
ATATATATATATATGTTATAATATAATATACATTATATGTTATATTAAAATATATTATAATATTGAAGATTATTGTTATCTGGATTGAACTATTTCTAAATAAAATGTTGTATTCTGTTTCGTAAGAATATGAAAAACACTGATTTAACTATTTTAACTTAACGCCCCATTTATATTCATACTCCTAACGCATTTTACTTATTAAAACCTAATTCTAATTTTTTTTAATCAGAAAAGATATGCCACATACCTACGAGTTTTGGAGGGTGTACATCGCACAATATTTACCTCTGGCATAAGGACAAAGCATTTAGAATGCACGTGTAGTGTTGCACTCACAATTGACGCAAAAATTCACTGTGTTCGATATGGCCGAGGGACAAAAATTTCTGCGATGCGCTCGCAATATTTCAGTCGGCGCCATATTTTCCGTTCTAATTTTTTTTTTTTAATTTTGTGATTGCGTTCGAAGTTGAAGGGTGAATTTGAATTTGTTGACCTGTATATAATGCAAATGTAATCCAGGCGGGTAATAACTGAGACCAAAAAAATACTAATAGTAAAATAGTGAAAGCAAACTTTTTGGATTATATAGTTTTGGATGAGTGGGACCCATCAAATATGCTTAAAATATGTAAATAATTAATAATTTATGTTTCAATTTAACACAGTTTAATATTTTATTCAAGCAAAGGACACATTTTGATAACCTTAGAATCGTAATAAAATTCTTGGTTAAACTATTTTCTTTTTCTTTGAAACAATTTCATTTTATTATTAATATATGTACTTATTCTTAGAAACTGAAATATTTGTATATTAAATCATTACAATACATTTTTCTACTTGTTTTGTTCGTTTGATAGAGTAGGTTTGTGATGCAAACAATTAAAATTAATTGACAATAGAATTGAAAAAGGTCTTTTGAAATTACCGATGTCATTTGAAATCCCGAATATCGCTGTGTGATCACTTGAGTTTCAAACCTATCCGGAGAGTCAGGGTTTGACGTATACTCGAACATGGGCATACAAAGAAAACGTCGTTTATTTACAAACCGGAGGACTAACGTATATTTATCGAATCACTGTCCTAAAAATAAGTAAAGTTTTGATTGTCACACAAACGTTGCTTCCGTAGAAAATGGAAATACCGCAATCTCTTGCACACTAAATTTATATGTCCTTTAAGTTTCGTTTTAATCAACATTGCGTATCTTGCGTTTTGAACATTTTCACGATCATTTATATATTAAAAGATTAAAAATAACGTAACGAAGCATTTTTATGTGCAAACAGTCCGAACACTGTACTTCCCAATTCCCATATTTTATAGGTGAAATGTCATCTAGAATCACTTATTACGTTTTATTACGAAAATTTAAATGAATATAAGTCTGGTAAAGGGCAGCATTAAAGAATTTTGATATAATCATTATAGTACAAAGGCTAAGTTATCATCAAACATTAAGTGGTTGCAATTAAAACTTCGAACTAATTCTATTTCAAAATATGTTTTGCAATGAATGTTTTAGAAATTCAATGATACCTTGAAATTCAGTAATAATTGTATATTTTCTTATAGTTTATTCAATAAAATTTAATAAATTAATATTTATGTACAAACAAATCTTATATTTTTATCATAAGTACAAACAAAAGGCCTTTCTTAAAAGACAACAGCAGACATATTTTATTACAAAGAATAAATTAACCTATAAAATAAAAATTTTAAAAGATATAAAACCTGTTAGGTATTTTATTTGGTGATGGGTTTTTCATTATTATAATAATATATAATAAATACACCATTAAATAATTCCAAATTTAATTTTAATTTACATAAGCTAATGAAGTGCCTTTTCTATCAAAATGCCGAACTCTTACAAAGAGAAATGCTGCAACCAGAGATGCCACAGCAAGAACTAACAACAGCATAACTAGCCCTCCTACGAAACTCGGCACGGACATACAAATTGTTTCACTATCAGAAGATCTAGCAGACTGAATAACAACCGTTTCATTGCTAACATTACTATTAAGTGCAAAATTTACATCTCCTGGAGCAACTACTTGAATAATTCTACTTGTATTTACATCAGTCATTTCTTGAGCGTTGCGCTTATAAATTCTCGGTTTGACAACAATATTCAATGTTTCACGTTTTTTCCGAGCGCCACGAAGATCATCACTTCCTTCGACAGAGCGTGGCCGGCCTCCAATTGAAATAAGGTTTCCGATGTCTTCGTCTTCGGGTCTTTTAACAGTATTATATTGAGAACTTTGCCCTGGTAGCGGTGGTGGTTGCATATTCAATTCATTTGCGCGTTGGCCTTTAGAGTTAAGCATATTTGATTCCACGTTTGTCACTTTCAATGAGCTTTGTGCAAGTGGCACAGGAACAACATCAGGCTGGTTTTCAGAAAAAGCACCATCAACTTCAATAGCTTGATGCCGTGGATCAGGATATGACGCTGGCGGAAGTCCGTTGCCATGATAATCAGTTCTATCATATGCGTCATGTGTGTTATACTCTGCAGAATTTCCACTTATATGAGGATCATTAAAATCGCCACCAATCACTGTCGGACCACATTTTGGCTCAGGACAATTGTAACGACAAACCTGAATAACACATTGGAAATGTACATTCATTGAATCTGGGAATTTAAATGCTTGAAAGTAAGCAAAACTGACAACAGAAGCAGAAGGTCCAAAATTTTTTATTTTTTGGAATTTGCTCATTATTTTAGGCCTAACAATGCATCCGTTTTGATCAACGAGTTGTATTGGAGCTCTTTTCCCATCATGAGCAACACAATTGCGAACAAGCATATCAAATTTATTTTCATCGTCTTTTATTGCTAAAACCATTGTCATAGTTTGTCCAATTTTTACAATTCCAGATACCTCCGAAGCCCATGGGCCTTTTCCTACTTGAATTTGCATCCAACATTGTAAATTATCACCCAAAAAGTTAGCTGTAACAGCGTGCAGCATATCGACTTGGAAGGGCCGAAATGTTACAGCTTTTTCATAAAAATCATACCAAGTGCATCTTAACTTGCGAGCTTGGTCCCAAACTTCTTGCACATAGGGGTCATACTGAATAATTATGGTATTTTCAACATAGCTCCCTGAAGGCGTGGGTGCGCCATAACCAGCTGCATTATGGTTTGCTGAACTACTCATTCCACAGCTATTTAAGAATATTTCAAATGTGGCGCTTAGATGCCCAGTTCCTGGCTTTAAATGAACACAATGAGAATCACTATAAAATCCTTTTGAAAAAATCATTCCATAAAATGGTCTATCAAACTCAATGTTAACCCGCATGTGTGTTTTTTCACACTGCACTTGTAAATGCTTTATTTGAGGGCTGTCATTGTTTCCAATCAATGGCCAAGCATCTTCAGAAACATCATTCGATGGGCCATTTACTAGTGTTGCTTGGTTATTACCATAAACTGAAGGTATTTGGGGCGGTGCATAGGCTGTTCTATGTTCTAGCGGTAGCGATGAAGCGTCCACATGCGGGCCATCGCATTGGATAACCTGAAAAGAAAAATATTTTCGGATAATTAACACTAAATTATATTAATATAGAAAAACAACGACTATTTTACTATTATATATTCAGATTTATATAAAACTCCATTTTTCCCCTTATATTCTCAACCAGTCTGAAAGTGGACCATTCATTTATGAAAGCCTGTTATAAAAATGCATGAAATAAATTATGTTTTTCTTTCCGAGAAATAGTTTTTCAAAATATTATATTTTAAAAAATAAATATATATTCATACATATTCAGGTAAAAAATTCAATAAATAATAACAGTTTTTATTTTGAACGACACATGCATTATTTTGAGTCCACATATAGATATAAATATTAAAACCATTTACTGTAATATGAAGTTAATTATGTATGACTCTATATTTTTTAATTATATTCGCAAATTTAAACAAAATATTCGTATTTCTTTATTTTAGTAGTAATACATTGAATACATTCCAGTATTTCCGCTTGATGTACGAATATACTTCTATACTCATAAAAAAAGAAAGTCAATGAAGAAAACAGAGCATAACAGTAATATTTCTTTAATAGTACATTTTCTGTTTCATGCTGTTTTCGTATTTTTTCAAACAAGATAATACGCTTCGTTTCACAATTTTGTATAACCTGTTTTGATTAACCGTTCGAATTTTACTTTTGCTGTATGCTGTATGTTTTAATTTTTTATCAAAATATTTTTTAAAAATATTTTTCAATTAAACTGAGGGAAGGTCAAAAATATAGTATGCAACCAATACTTACCGCAGGGAGTAATAATATTGCTATCCCGAAAAATATGAAACGGTGCGGCGACGTCTCTTTCATTGTTGGTAAATGAAATTGTTCCAGTCGTCCACCTTAAATAATCTAATATGCTTTTCTGTAAAAAAATTTGTAGTTTTTTTTTTTTTTTTGTTTTTATAAGTATATATATATATATTTATTTTATTTTTTATTTTTTTATTTATTTATTTATTTTTTTTTTTTTGAATAAATTACGTAAGGTTACGTAATTTACATTCAATAATCAGTAGCCCTTATCCTTAACATTAAAGTGACAAAAATTTGAATGTAACAAGACCACAATGAATTTCATTTAAGCATTTACGTTTAAATTATGATTAATTCATTTGATTATTTCTAAATATCAATAATTTCTGCTTAAATCTACGTTAAGGTTTTTAATTGCAATACATATTATGGTAATATCATTTTTGTTTATTTATTTATTTATTTTTTTATTTATTTTATATACAACTGAAGAAAATTGATTCCATGCCTTGAAAATTATATTGTAATTATATTACCATTTCAAATATTTAACTTGATGGGTTAATTGCAATTTTATTTAAACATACACATCCAACTAAGGACGTATTGAAAACACTTCAATTATGGGTTTTGATAAAAATAAGCAAATCTAACACATATAAGAAATTTATAAATTTAAATTGTTGAAAAAGACAAACATTACAATACTATAATGTTATTTTTCTATGTATATCAAATATTTTATACATATTAAAAATAACTTTAATGAAGCAACATTTTTAATTTTAAATCAAAATCCGTTATAATCGCATAAGAAGTAAAAGTAACATATAAGTATTGTCCATTACAAACTCTCACTTTCACATTTAGTTATATGTTATCTACCAATGTTGTTTTTGAGTCGTATAATAAAAGTAAAAGTAAAAAGGTTTTACAATTTTTCATTTAGCTCAAAACGAAGCTAAAAAAAGGAAATTTCTTTTTTTGGTTTCGAATACGAGTTTGTCTTTTATATATAATACGTAGCTGCAAAGAAAATATTTCTGACCTACATTCAGTTTTATCTTGTTATATTTGTAATTACAGGATTGACTACTTGGTTTAAAGGCTGAGAGGAGTCATTATAATACGGATTTTTTTTTTTTTTTTAATTTTTACGGAGATTGATAAGTTTAGCACAATTTTAATTTTTATTTTGGTTTATTTTAGTTACCAACGGAATATTTTGTCGGTAATCAGTTGCTTTCTCACCTTGGCAACTTTGTTATTATCCACTAATAATGATTGGTTTATGTTAAATAAGCATTTAAATTATCAACAATATGAATTAATTTACTTGCAATTTTTTAAAGCAATCACTCCGCGAAAAAAGCTTTCTCCGGCTTACACTTTCAGCGTTTAATATATTGAATTTTCCGGGAATATTTCAAATCCGTTGTATCTTTAAACACACTTCCCTGTTTAGAGTCACAACTATTATGCGCTTAAATTCAGTTGATATCTTGTTTATATATTACGTGAAAGTTGTGACCTCTTTTCATACTTACCGCTTACTCTCACACTTTCTCTATTCACAAGTAGTTATGAGAATAAGCAATGAGAGCAACCAAATTATACATGTTTTAAAGCCAAGCTTTATTCTTCACTCAATATTTAGCGAATAATAAGAAAGTGTAATGTTAGTTCACATTTTCGAAATGATTTTTAATTTGAAGAGCAAGACGTTGTAAAAGTAAAGGTATGTCAAGGTAACTTATGACGTAAGCTTCAAAACTCGATTTTCTTTCAATGTGTAATTGCCTTTAATCTTAAGGCTCACAGTATAGAAAAAAAAAAAAAAGAAACAATTTGTAGACACATCTCTTTTTGAACCTTATGTGAATTACATATTGAAATATGCTCTTGTAGTAAACTATTTTACGTTTTAAACATTACCGTTTATTTAATTATCTATATTTGCCCAAATTTCAAACAAGCCCAAAAACTATACTTTTTATTGAAATTAAGAGAAAACGTATTGATGAAAATTTGAAAAATGAAAATAGTTAAAATTAAAATAATAATATGCTTGATGTAATTGCCAACCTTTTGTAAGAGTTTTTCAAGATATAAATCACTATCCAATTTTAATATAACTTTAATATAACAATCGGTGAATGTTAGTAGTTTATTGGAAAATGAAAATCTTCTGTTAAGTTGCTATCGTCGATATTATTACCTACGAAACCATTCGGTCAAGGTATAAGGTTCGGAAAATATTCAAAATTTTTTTCAAGTTAGTAAATAATAACTAGGATCTCGTAAATGTAACCCAGGAAGTAAAATACTATAACTGAAAAAGTAAATTTAAAAATGAATACGATTGTTTTTCCGGCAATGAATGCAGTTGGTAAATTACCATTTCTATAAAAGATTAAGCAACAGATATACCTCCAAAATGCTTCATATCGTACGGAACAAATATATTAAATTTTAAACTGACCCTGAAAACCTTTTCTGAACATTCGAGAGTAATAATAAAATTTGTTTAAAAATTTCTTTCGTTTATTAAAACCAAGAAGCTTACAAATGATTAGCAGGTTTGTGTAAAACTAACAATTTATGTAAGAGTACTCCATGAAACCAAGTGTACATCGAGACAAGGAGTTTAGCACAATTTTAATTCTTATCTGGTGCTAATGAGGAGAAATGAGAGACAATTCACTGGAAAGTATGTCATCAAAATGATTTCTGTTTGGATAACATTAATTATACTTATCGATTCAATGGTATCCGGCCATTTCTCTATCTGTCCTTATGCATGTGATCCCTCAAAACTGAAGTGTAATGGAATTTCCTAATTTTTAAAAAGGCGTTTTTTTTTTAAAGGTGTTATAGCCCCATTCTTGATTTTGTGAGGTTTGACTTTTTGGCATATAACTATGTAAAACAACAAATTCTTTCGTTTCTTACCAAAAATAGAACGATATAATTTTATTTGGAAATCAAAATACATACCACATTTTCTGAGTATAAAAAGAAGGAAAGAATTCAAAACTGAGAGTAACTCATTATGATTACATTTCATTATATATGTTATATATATATTTTATTATATATGACTAAAGAGCTTTTAAATGAAATTAATAAGAATATTAAAATAAATATAATATTCATAATATTAACAACTAATAATAAAATTGATAATTTTTTATTAGATTAGTATTTGGAATTATTTGCTTATTTTTATACCCATCAGTCATACAGTGAGGGTATTATGGGTTTGTGCAAAGTATGTGATACATAGGAATTATCATTTCCGCGTATATGTTTCTTACAGACATATTCATAGCATCCTGAAATTATGCTAAATACTGATTTCTGTCTCTCCCTGATAAATTGACTATTATTTCAGATAGAATAATGAAATTTTGTTTCTGGACAAACTTTGTGTGAAATCAATTGGGCTTTAATTGCATGGAAATTTGCATAAAAGCAAGGTGTTTCATTGTGTGCTACTGAAATTTCAAATTATTGCGTTTGTATGTAATGCCCCTAACATTCTGTAATTTGAAAACAGTCCATAGTCTCGGCTACATTTCACTGGCGTATTATTCGAGATTTACTTTAATGAGTAAATTTATAGCTGTCTCAAGGAAGAAACTTGATTTTACTCCAAAGTGTGGATGATTCTATAGAATGAATGACTAATGGATATTATGTAGTCCGCTCTGACCGACTATTACTTCTATCTTGTTTTACCTAACGAATTTCAATTAAACCACCTTTTTACTTGAATCTTATGGATTTTAAAATTTTTTTTTTCTTTTAATACTATATGCTACAGTTGCCTGATATATGCTATACGCATTGTAGAATGTGTTAATGTGTTGAGTGCAGTATATGTATTTCTAGTTTTTAAGTAAGAAGTTATATTAAAAAATTTAAATATTTTAAAAAACTTTTCAATTTCTTTTGTTCAAGATTGGGATAGTAGCATATTTTTTCAATAGTAAGAACACTTCATTAATTGCCTTTTGATTGTTTTTAAGGAATGCATGATGTATTCTGTTTAATAATTCCTCCCTATCTGTAAAATGTTCTTACACTAAGTCGTATTTTAAGACTTTAAAATTTTGTCCTTTGCAAGACATAGTCTATAAATATTTTGAAATTTTCCCAAAAAAAATCGTTATTAGTATACAAAAAAAAAAACAGCCACTAATTCTTTTGTAGATTATTTCCATTAAATTCGTTTCGCTCGCTGTTGTTATAATGTTTCATATTTTCATTTTCGGAATTATCTTAATATTTTCTGTATATCTATTGCATTAATTTAAAATAAGTAGGTTTTTAAAAATGTTTGCCGGGTTTCTGCTACCAATACAAAGATAAGTTAAATGCATGTAGATTTATATTGCACCTTTGTAGCTTTGCTTTTGGTTTTTTAAGGTTGTTAAAGCACGTAAATAGTTTGTAGTCAGTCTATTTTGTGAAATCTTAACCATACAAATATGATAGGGAGTGTGTGGTTGCTTCCATACGATTTCGGTTTATTATTCTGCATAAAGTAATTAAAGTTTTGAGTTTATTGAATATGTTTTATATAATTTAGATCTTTAAAATTTATTTTCGAGTTCTATTTAAGGTATTTACCGAGATGATGACCAATTTTAGAGTAGTCCCATCTATAATAGTGCCGAGGAAATATATTATTTGTTCTTGAGTTTTAGGTAATGGTATTTTATCGTTACAGTCCTCAATATCTTTTCGTTTGATTAATCATGCTTTTAGAATACTAATCCAATGGAAAAATAGTATGGGCTATTTATTAGATTCCCTTATGATCCCTTCATGCAGCATTTTCTCATTCTGGCTTCATTTCTATTAACTTTACTCCATTTTTATATTTTGAATAATATTGGTTTGTCATGTTTAGTATTTATTTTGTGTTTTATATCGTTCATAAATGGAAGCGTTGGATTTTTATTGTAAAATAGTTTCTTATATTTTCCCAAAATTTCTTTTAAATTAGTGCTCCTGGAGGATTAAGGTGGTCTACTTTGATTATTTAAAGGATGTTTTTATTCATAATTTTATTATCCACACACCTCTTTTGTTTTTATTTATTATTTTGTGATAATTTTATTCTTCATTATTTAAATCAAAAGATGAGCGTACACTAATTTATAATATGTCTGATTATCCAAATCAATAGTATACTTTAAGTCTATTAGAATATTGTTTCCTTTAAGCCCATCAAATCCATTAATTAATTCGACTTCCAAGAAAATCAAAATAATACTTATCTAAGTTAATTTCTTTAAAAAGTGGAAATTTGCAAATAATATTGATTAACATGATAGATGCAATTGTTAGTCAGACCCGACAACAAAATACACATCGGTCATTCTTTTTAAAAGGCATCAAAAAATTGCAACAACGCTAGTTTTGAGTAACTATCGAAGATATAACGGACAATTGTGAAATGTGGGGTACCCTAAATTATGGGCAGAGTTCACTCCCTATGACATATCAAGACTTATTGACCGATATTTCAATAGAATATTATAGAAATAACCCAAAAGAGCTTTCATTCTAAATTGAAGTGGCACGCGATGAACGAACTGGTATTCGTTTTTGTGATATCGGAGGTTAACTTTCTATGGAGGGTATACAATATATATATATATATATACAATTTTTCTCAAATTTTTCAATGACAATGATCCAAAATGCTTTCATGCCACATCTCGGTACCATTCGATGAAACAACTGGTTTTTATGCTAATTTCCTTTAAATCGGGTGTTAATATTTTTAGTATCCCAGTTATAGACTGATTTTGCTGGAATTGTGCAATGGTATGGCAATGTCCTAAAAATGCTTCCATACGACATTTTAGTAGCATTCGGTGAAACCCCGTATTTTTTATTGTTAATTCACGTGAAATCCGAAGTAAATGTCCTATGGCTGGTATCCGAAGTTATATACCAAAATTTTAACCTGTTATGGCAAATTACCCGTAAATACCTCCATACTAAATTTTGGTAGAGCGCAGTGCAGGTTATGGACCGCTTTCGCCCATTTACGGACATAACCTCACCTTTTACAAAATATGTTCAGTAACCAAATTTCAAGTAATCCACATCACAGACAGACGGACGTCGCTTAATCAATTTTTTTTTATTGCATATGTCTTGATGAAACATATAATTTATAGTTTATGGATTATAATATATTCTATGCGCAAACCCATATTACCCGCAGCGAATTGACTAATCGGTATATGAATTGTATGCCTAAAACAATTGCCGGTACATAAATTCGGCATTCTCATCCTGGATTATCTAATTCTTTCTTGATAATATCATCAATCGAATCAATTATGAAATGTGAAGACTTCCTTTGCTTTTTGAATACTTTATAATGTCCTTGTTAATATCGCAGTTAAAAAATTTACTAAAGTACACTCAATTGCCTTTGGGGTTGCATTATTATAGCGCAAATTATTGATTTATTCATTATAGTTTTTGATTCGTATGCAATACTTCCGTGCATGTTCCAACAATTTTCCCTTTAATGAAGTCTAAAGATATATAGTAATATATAAATATTTTAATAGTATTTATTGTAGGCAGGATGTATAGTACCTGTGCAAGAAAATCTGGGACCTTGTCTTTATCGGACTAATCTAGTGTTATTAAAACAAAGTTTGGCTGCATTAAGTTTTTCTTCCACAATCAGAATGAATAGCTTAATAATAAAACTAATAATTATATTTTTTAAGATCTTGAGTCGAAAATAGCCAAAGAAAAACAAAAAAAAAAAAAATACAAAAAAAAAATATATATATATATATATAGCTTGAATAATAGTATTAACGAAACCTTAAATAAAATTAAGTAACTAATTAATTTACGAATAATAACAAAAATACTGTGTCAGTCCTTTTCGATTGTCTGCAGTAGGCTTTCTTTAATGAGTGTGAAATTTAAAATACTATTTTGTTTTTGATTTTTCTCTACTTTAATATAGTTTAGATGTTGTTGAGTTTCATTAAGCAAATGTACCATAATTGTGATATATAATTTAATTTTTTTTGTGCTCTAACGTTCGTTTTTTATGTTTTTTTTTTTGTTTTTATTTTTTTTTGTTCTTTTCCTTTCTTCTTTTCCTAACTTGATAACTGTTTGTAGAGGAAGTAATTGAAAATAATTTGAGTTAAAAGATTTTAATTTGTTGTTAGTTTATGTAAAGTGTCGAATTATTTAATGATATTATCTTTGTCATTTTGTTCATTTATTTATTTGTTTTATATACGATTGTCTTACAAATAACACATTCCACTAACTAATTATATATTATCACAGTTTATATGTATTAAATTTGCATTAGAATCAATTTTTATTTAAATGTTTTTGGGCACAGCAATCATTATCGTCCATTATTTTCTTGAATTTTTATTTTGTCATTCTCTTCGGAGTTCCTTTACGGCGACAGTGGAATAAAATGTCTGAATCATATTGTTACTAGATGAAGAGTGGACGATATTAATTTATTTGGAAACCAAAATGAAAACAATATATTCTTAGCTCACAAAGAATAACGAAAGAGTTTCAAATTGACTGTAACTCATTATATTTAACTACACTTATGTATATTAAGCTGTTCTAAAGACTGTTTTAAATTCAATGAATGAGAATATTTCCATTAATATAACCTTCATAATATTAATATTAACTCTTAAGCCTATGTGTGCGATATCACACTTATAATAAAGTTTTCTGTCAGCTAACTAAGAATTGGAATATGGTAATTAGGGTTATTGAATTAACTCTACAAAAGTAATGTAATTGGTCCATAAATTATTTACATTTATAAATATTGATTACAAAAAGATGACCGACTGATAGGAAACGGGTATTGGGTATCCATGAAGTATACTATGTTTCTTAATTTTATAATGAAATGAAACTAGATCGGTGTAATAGCCGGTCAAGGCCGACTGCTATTAGTACTTCAGTCATTCAATTCATAAAAGCATAAAAATAGTGCAAGAAAATCTTATTTGTGGAACTTACAAAGAAAAAATTGGTATTTACAGGTATCTGAAGTTAAAAACCGATTCTGCTCAAACTGTGCAATGTTATGCCATTAACTAAAAAATAATTCCATACAAAATTTCAGTATAATGCGATGA
>JXOS01021494.1:154-10639 GCA_001015075.1 Cirrula hians
AGGTCACTTTATTGGGATAATGGATTAAAAATCATATTCCCGGAAGAGGTATCCAGAATATGAACCATTTTTCTGCCCAAACAAGTACATCAGTAAAATTTAACTATCGGTCCGAGTGAATTAATTTATTTTCTTCTTTCTAATTTTCTTAATTCTCTTACTGCTATTTATAATCTGGATGAGTTCTTCATTGTTATTCATACAGTGTATACATTGCAATTGACTTTTTAAGTTCGTTTAATTTTCAATTTTATGAAATTTTTGATCATGCTTAAACATATGAATGATATATGAAGAATGTTTTTCAAAATAGATTATGGCGAATTTTTAAGCAACAGCTTAACGTTAGAAGTTCTATAGAACAACGTTTCATCTNCAATGATATATGAAGAATATTTTTCAAAATAGAATATGGCGAATTTTTAAGCAACAGCTTATCGTTAGAAGTTCTATAGAACAACGTTTCATCTACAATAGTTTACGGAAAATCAACTATTTTCTAGCATTTGTTTTTTATCTGATGAACATCAATACCCTCATTACAAGTTTTGAATTATACATATTAGGGCTTGTAGAAACCAAATAATTCTAAAACCGCTCACAAGTAATCAAAACAGCAACATTGCATTTATGGCTAACGTTAATTCCGTTACAACTAATTATTATTAGAACTTAATTCTGTATCATTGTTTTCCGTAAATAAAAAGGGGCGCAATATGCACGATTTCAAAAGTTCTGAATATGCGGATTAAAACTTAGAAAATCAATTTTTAAATTATGAGTTAGAATGACTTATTTATTATATGATTTCATACAACTATTTATTACACAATTCTTCATTATTATTCGTATTTTGAATAGGATCGAAATAATTAGCTTGCATCTATATTCTGGTTAATCGGTTAAGGGTTTATAGGAAACCAGTTAATTTTCGGTCAGTGCACATGAGAAAGCATCAACAGTATGAACGCACAGGCATAATGTAGTCAGCTATGGCTTACTCTATTTCCTGATTTCATTGTCTTATTACTATTTATCACATGTCTGAGCACTTCATCGTTATACGAATTGATTTATTATAATAAAATTAACATTGAATACGCTATTTCAGAGTCTTAAACGAAGTCTTAATGTGATTTAAAAAAAATATATATTGTAGATATTATATAAAAATAACGAATTCATGCCAATAAAATATAATAAAACGATAATAAATGAAAAATTTGTTTGCAAATAATTAAAACACATATATAAATAAAACTGAATATATATAAGTAATTAACTATTCTCACTTAATACATTTTAAGTGATGAAGTGACATGATTAACAAATAGCAAATAACTTCAATTGTATAAAGATATGTTAATGTTTAAACTGTGTAGCATACATATCGCCTTGATCGACTTAAAGTCTGGACTCTCCGTGGTTGTATCAAAAACAAAATATTCAAATACAACTATGCTAATATGCTCAAAACTTATAACTAACATGCTTTTAAAATTAAATCAAATAAAAATTATAACTCGTTCCTTTATGGTGGTTTTTGTAAAATATGAATAAATGAATCATATATGGCATGAGTATCTCAAAATGTACATATTAATATCCTAATATATAATATCTATATAGCATTTCTTCGACTTTTTTGAAGCTCTTTTCATTGAAGACAATGATATATGTATAAACTGTATAATTATTCTCAAATACGAACACATCGTATTTGAACGAAATAGAACATTCTCTTCTTCCAAAGACTGATATGCAAAAATAATATCTCACTGGTCGGCAGATTGTTCTACAGTAAATTTATACATATAATAGCAAAACAAATGATGGGCATTTTGTGTTTAATGCTGCGTTCCCGAGCAACAAAATCTTAAAATAAAGTAATAGTCGGATAAAACCGGCTAAATAATTGCCCTCAGTCATTACAATATTGCAGCAATACCGTATTTCAGTAGGTTCCGATGAAACAACTAGGTAATACAGTAATTGTCGTAAAATTAGGAATAACCCTTTTGAGGGAGGTACTCGAAGTTATTTGCAGANGCTAATTGTCGTAAAATTGGGAGTAACCGTTTTTAGGAAGGTACTCGAAGTTATTTGCCGATTTTGTTTTAAATTGTTGAATGTTATAGCAATGAACCAAAAATGCTTCCTTACCACATTTCACTAACATAGAGGTAATGTCTTATGCGAGGTACTTAAAATTATGCACCGATTTGGCCCTTTCCCGTTCTTGGGCTATCTTTTTCAAATTTCATTACTAGTACAAAAACTAAATGAATTGTCGTACTCATGGACAAACGTACTTCCATTATTTATACACGTCGCCAATGAAATTGGCAAAACCGAGAACGATAATCGGATACATATGAAAATGTACACCGTATGACCTGAAGATCCGACCAATATTTGGAGTACCTCCAGTACACCTATTTACTCAAAATTGGGGCCGTACTGTGACAACCGTAAGAGTTGTAATTTTGCAATGGATCTAAGTGTGTTCCAAAAATTTCCAAAATTGAATGATAATCAGAGATACCTCTAGTACACCTATATGATCCCAAAAGAGGCTTTAATGCAGAATTACCCCCAGTTATCACTTTTACAAAATTACAGTATTGTGTGCACATAAATATGGCCAATGTGTGTACCAAAAATGAGAAAGATTTGCTAAAAATCAGAGGAACTTCCAGTATACTGGAACTCTGTTGTCTGAAAGATGCATTTAAGGGAAATTTGGCCAGAAAAATTAATCAAGATCAATGGAATTTTATTATTGAGTTATCAGAAATATGATTAATGTATGTACCAATAAAAGTAAATATGATTGGATGAAACTCTGAGAAATCGCCAATATACCTATGTGGTCCGAACAGAGGGCTTNAAGAAACCTCAAAGGTCAAATTTGGACAGAAGAGTTATACTAAACATTTTGCAAGCGNCACTGTCCGCCTCAGCTGGCTATATCTTTAATACTTGCTTTTCTTGATTCTATGATTACCTCTGCAAAGAACATATATTAGGAAATGATTATTTCTGCATTACATATTTTGCACAAACCAAATGCATTTCTAAACTATAGATAAACTTCAATATAGATTTACGCATAGTCTTCAAACTCAGTTTATTATTTGTTTATATAATTCTACGACATTTGGAACAAATGTGATTCGCTTTTTAATGCCCTTCGGCTTGTCACCATGTTGTGCCTATAAATATTTTTCAGAAACCCCCGTTATATTTCCACAAAGAACAACCTACTGGTCAACAGTGAAAAAATAATACTTAATAATCACCTATTTTAACGTTATTTGAAAAATATATTATAGCTATAGGATATGTTTCTATTTCATAAACTTTTAAGGGGCGTATTATAATGTATTCTCTGCTATAGAAACGTTCATTGGCTTCAATTTCGTATTACGTATATTTGATTCACTGCTCAGTTACGATAGCTGGATGTGATGATTTAAAGCGCTATATACGATTTAACTGTAAATTTGGTTGATGTGCGTGTACATTCTGTTACATTATTTTCGACGTGTAACATATTTCCAAATAATTCAAAATACACTAAACAAACTCGCTTAAAAAAATACTTAAGATAGTATTAACATTTGTAGTCGGCGTATTCTTGACACATACATACAGACTATTGACATACATACTTTATTGTTATTGCTTAAAACATACGTCTCCAATGTTAATAAAATTTTTTATTTTTTTTTTTCTTTTTTTTGCAGTCATGGAAGATTAATAGACACAACACATTTTGAACTGAGCAAGGAATTCAAAACAGAATAAAAGTAGAACATTTCTTAAAGCACCATAATGAGTGAGATGATGATAATCAAATGATAACATTGCAAATATCACAAAAACTCAAGTGAAGTCTGTCAGATAAGCAAGTAAGAGTTCTTCTTAAATATTTGTAGTAAATTTCTAAAAATTTTAATAAACGAAGCTCGTGAACAAAATATTTCATTTTTTTTTTTTTTTTTTTTTTTTTTTTTTTTTGGAAAATACACCATCACAGTTGTTGATTAGATTCAAATAAAATTAGAGCATACGGGCAGATAAAATGATACGGAAAATTCAATTAAAAAGTTAAAGACTGAATATTAAAAAATGCGCATGTTATAAAATGTCAAAATACATTTTTATAAAACATACAATTACATTGAACAACAAACGAGAAATTTAAGACTAAGCAAATTAACAAATCTATAACAGATTCAAAGAGAATTTCAAACTTACAACTGGTTTAAATTTATGTGCAAAACGCTTGTTTGTATACACTTAATCGGTCAATAAATAATTCTAATAAACTTGTTTCAACACACAAAGTTAATATAAAATTTAATAAATTTTCTGATTTAATTAAAAATAATAAACACTGAAACCATCAGGGGTATGTATATTAACAGACAAGTTAAATAAAACATTTCGAAAAAAGAACACGACAAAATAACAAATAAAAATTATATAAACAAAATTCAGCCAAAACGAATTAAAAAAAAATTTAAAAAAAAATAAATGAAAACAATGAATGTAAAAAAAAAACATATATAAGAACTCGTTGTTTCAATAAACAGGCACAGAGAAAACATTTAGTATTCAAGGTTGTAGTCTGTCGAAGATTCAAAATTTAAACCTAATCGTTCATGTTTATTTAAATATGCCACTATTCTTACTTTTAAACAATTTTTTAAAGTGATTTTTACTTTTTTTTTTTAACTTATTTAATTAATTAATTATTTATGTGTATTTTTGTAATATTTCTTGTGCGCACAGATTTTCACAAATTTAAGCACATGCCAGATGATCCCACGTTCCAAGGGTGTCTGTCTGGCCAGCGAAGGCGTTTTCTAAAGCACGTCATCATTTTCAGTTTCACAAACAGAACACTAGCACAATGATAATGAATAACGGCACAATGTGCTTTATATTCAATTATGAATATACTTTTATATGTTTTTGTGTTAATGAATACATTACAACACCAACAATAACAAAACAAACATCAACACGTTGCGCCTATTCGGTATATGGATAAAACTAAAGCACAATTTTTCATGCTGACCACGAACACATTTAACACAATGAATTAATTTAGTAACAATGTATCACGCAGAAAACCTTTTGTTTCATATGCTAAAGCCGGAAAATTATAAGATTTTCGGCAGCAAAACTATTCATTTAGACAAGCTGACAAAAAAATCGTACGAACTCGTATTATTGACGTTACTTTGAATACTCAGAGAACATTGCGGCCGTATCGCTTGAACAAACTGATTTGTTTATGATATTGTGGCGGAATTTATAAATATGTTTAAAACAAACAGAGTGCCGCAATTTCGAAAGGCACACAAGCACAAAGACTGAGCGAGAGTGAACGAGAGTGAGCACATATGTAGTTTTTATTTCGAAGAACAGCGCCGTATCTTATTAATGACTCGGAATAGGCATTTTTCTAAATTAACATGAATTATATGAAAATATTAAATATGATTATTAGCACGTTATGTTCCTAGATAAATTAAATTTATTATTATATAATATGTATGAGATTTAATTATCAAATGATTTTTTATCATTTAACACTAGCAAAATTGCTTTATTTTAGTCTCTAAAGCGTATGCTCAAATGGTTGAATGCGCTGGTGCGACACTACGTCCAGTCACATGGGCAGTGCTTACACATCTCAAGTCTACCCGGTAAGCTTAATGTTTGCATCATACTAGATTTCTTTATTTTTTATTACAAATTATTCTGCCGAAGACACCTGAATTATTAAAAAATGCGTTATTTAATACTAACAACAATTATGAGGATTCGATACTATTACTCAAGTATAAAATAACTAGCTGGAAAATAGTAATTTTGGCGGGGTTATTCGCACTTGTTTTTAATACCGGCATTATATAATTTTAGTGGGTGTACCACCGTCTGATCTTGCCTGTTTTTCTTATACAGACATTGACGACACTACCCTATTCGGGCATATTACATTTAACATGAAATACAAATAAATTAGTTTGAAAAGAACTGCACTCACCGCTATTACGAATTGGATGCAATATTATAAATTTGAATATATATCATCATAATAGACAACGTAACGGCGTAGGTGTTATACCAAAATAGTCTTGAAAATCGTACTATTTAAAAATATATTGCTATATTTTGCCTAAATCTAATTGTTCTCTTTCGCTGTCATCCCGGCATATGCAAAAAACCGCACATGCATTACTCATATTGGGTGAATTGCATAAATTATTAATTGCACAATAACAAATCAAATATAAATAACATTAAAAAAAAAAATTAAATGAAAACAATGTACCGCTAAAATTTGTTCAAATTTATGAATGGGAAAGCTTATAGCACACAAATCAGGAGCCAGCAAGCTCACGAGAGAGTAAGCGACCAATGTTTTTGAAAAAAAATAATAATCAAAATTTATAATTAGCAAATTGCTATGGTTTTCTGAGAGCATGTATTCTCTATTTTTATTTATTTTAATTTTTTATTTTTGTACAATTTTCATATTGCGGCGCCAAAATGCATGTTTTATTTATTTATTGCTCTTAGCGTAGATTTTCGTTATTTTTAGCTATAACAAATTTTTTTTTATTGGACAAGACAAACATTAACATTTAATCCGTTTTCCATTTTTCACTTTTGCTTATGCTGACTTTACACATCACTACTTTTGCAATGCTTTCGATGTATTCGAGCATTTACTTTTAATAAGTCACCTGCTGTAAATTTTCCTCTATTTACCAGCTCGTTTCCAGNTTGCTGAAAATTTTCCTCTATTTACCAGCTCGTTTCCAGTTAATTAATTAATTAATCATATGAACAGTAGGTATTAAATACATTCCAAATTCAAATTGCACAAAGTCAGACATGCAGTTCTTGATAGTGTTTTCAAATCCTAGCATTAATTAAAATTTCAATAATAAAATGCAATTGCTTTATTAGCGCCAAACAAGGGCGCTGCATAAGAATTAACGTAGAACCACATGTGATTAGTCCTTGAGTAAATATTTCTTTTGGACAGGTGGACTTTAATCGAGAGGCCTTTGCTACTTAGTTTAATTCAAGAGCTGGCCACGATGATTGTAAGAGCTATATGNACCAAACAAGGGCGCTGCATAAGAATAAACGTAGAACCACTTGTGATTAGTCCTTGAGTAAATATGGTTTTTGGACAGGTGGACTTTAAACGAGAGGCCTTTACTACTTAGTTTAATTCAGGAGCTGGCCACGATGATTGTAAGAGCTATATGTTTCTATAAATTTGTTAAAACCAGTGCGGTTTTAGAAATCTGCTTTTAATAAAATTTTAATTCTCGAAAATTTTGTATATTGTGAAGCGTATTCAATCGTTTATTTTGCCTATAATAGTTTTTTCACCGTTTTATGTATATATGTATGAAATCATTATCATTTTTATATTTCTAGCATGAAATTTCGCTTGACTTTTAGTTTGGTGGTAAAAATAAAAACCGACACATTAATATGATATATATTATTTCTACCTAGACCACAAAACTTGTCATTACTTCTGTTGTTTTAATGCCAAGTGTTTGAATACGGTTTTTTTTCGCAACTTTTTTTTCATATAAATGCTCTCCAGCTCTTTAATATGTTTGTTGTGTTATTTTTTTTTTTATTGTTGGTATACAATAATTATTTATTTCTTGTTAAAGTGATACTGACCCAACGCAGTATTTCTGTCTGATGCGGTAGAGTATTTAAAAGAACAGACCTCAACAAATACAAATGTTGACTATTTAAATGGATTTTATTTTTAATGAATAAATTATACGAGACTTATGCCAAATCTGTTCTGATGGTACAGATGGTGCCTCTTCACTGAAAATAAGTTATAGCGAAAATAGGGATATAAACGATAAAAAAAAACATCATTACGTTTTAAAATAATTTGGGATTGAAATAAGTGACAAAATTCGATTTTAAAATACGAATCTACACTTAAATTATTTTAAAAAATAACCAAATAATATTAAAAGAATACCGTAGTTTGTAAAATAAAATGCATAAAAAGAAAAATTCTATTTAATGACACGATATTTGATTCCTTAAAACCTACTCATAAAATNGTCATAAAATAAATAAAAATAATGTTCAGTTCGGTCAAGACCGTCTACATAATACCCANCTCATAAAATAAATAAAAATAATGTACAGTTCGGTCAAGACCGTCTACATAATACCCAACCGTAATTCAATTTATAAAAGCATGAAAATTTTACAAGAACATCACATTTCAGATGAAACAACTGATATCAACTCATTTAAGTAAAATCGGAGATAAAACGCCTAAGTGAAGTAGCCAATATTACAGATTGCTTTCGTTCATATATCATATCGCAGAATAATATGAGAACAACATAAAAACGTCTACGTAACAAATTTCAGGAGGATTCGTTGAAAGTCATCCCCCGATTTTACTCAATGATACACTTATTTCCGTGTAATCGGGAGTAAACACTCCATGGGATGTAGNATCGATACAATGCACTGATACACTTATTTCCGTGTAATCGGGAGTAAACACTCTATGGGATGTAGCCGAAGTTAGTAACCCACTTTGGTGAAGTTATNATTATGCATTATAGCAATAACTAAAAATGCTGCGATACGAAAGCTCAATACAATGTGATGAAACACTTGACTTTTATACTTATTTTCATAAAATCGGCAGTAACCATTATATGGTTGACTTTTCTTTTTACAAAATATCTTCAGAAAAAATTCTTCTCATCAATCAATCTTTCTGCAAAACTACTCAAGTTATCGAGGTCACAAACAGATTGACTTCGCTCAATCGTTTTTTTGTTTATTTATTCTAACCATATGTCCAACATATATTTGAAAAAGATTATATCTATGCATAACATATATTGGACTAAGTCATAATACTCCCACTCATTGGACAAATCGGTATAAAAAATTTCAATTTTCGGGTTAGCACAGCCGAAGATCTGATATGTTTCGCTAAATTATTTTTTTATATCCTATGATGAAATATGAAGATGATATGAGAAGTTTCAATTGATTGTTTAGGTCATAGGCAATGTTCGGTAGAACATGTTTGAATATATTATTCAAATATATATATAATATATATATATCTAAATTCAATCAGATACCCATAAACCAAAAACGAACTTCATTTTAATTGATCAGGGATTCCCACTGTCACAATTTTGAATGTACCACTGGCATAAAAAGTGCCAACACGTGTTTTTGTGTCAAAATACGGAGTTCAGTAGAATGACTTAACTTATTTATTCCTTCACGCTTTATAGTTTTACATTTAAGAATAAAAAGAAACATAAGCAAATATGCGGAACTGTATACCTTCCCGGACAAGTTGAATCCCAATTTAATCTTTTCACTTTAGTTTTATAAACATAAAATTCAAATAATTTAAGTTTTTCACATTTTGTAGTCTGTGCTTGTAAGTACCTGAAATAATAGATCGATTGGATCCATTTTTAGAATACACAAGAATGAAATTGACTCAAAAACAATTCCAGCTATAATTGTCAAAGTCGGACATTCCTATTTTTGTTTTTTTGTTATTTAATACGTATATGTATAATAAATAAGCATATACCCTGAACTATTACCACTTTTAAATTTCCTTAAAATACAGTTAGTATACTTAAAAACGAATTATAGCCCACCTTTTAATCTCTTCCCTTTCCTTTTCCATTTTTAATAGTATCCCACGTTGCTTTTTCTTAATAGTTGTGATTTGCAATAACAAACCTTTGGCTTTGTAACGTTCCTTTTGTACCTCAAGCCAAGCCAATTGCCCACGTGTTCTATCTAATAAAGCCTTCTCACGCATTTTCAATAAAGCCGTTAAATACTCAGATTTTGTTGTTTCGTTTTTGATTAATTTTTCGAACTGCAAACAAATAATTCGTTTAAATATAATAAATATCAAATACAAAATTCGACGTACCAGACCAACGCAGGAGTAATTGATAGAGCTCTCTGAAATGCTACTATTCCGTGATGACATTATGGAAACCTCAATATCTGATTTATTAAATATAGCAATGATTTCGCTACCTGGCATACTGCTCTTGCTATCAGCCCCGTTCGGATAATGATGTTTGTTGTAAGTACTGTGTGTTGCTGTAGAGGTATTACCCTGAAATGTTTGTATTGGGATTTGAACATTTTTGTTGGAACTTCCACTCGTATTTCTAGTTATTAAATTTTCTTCTTCTTTTGGTTGTTTTTTACGGGCGCCATAGAATTTGGACTCTTCCAGCGCATTTATTTCACTTTGTGGATAATCGCCGCGTTTCGTATTGATATTATTCTCAAAAATAGTGGATTTCCTAATTCTACTTTTTTTCACGCAATTATTGTTGTGCTTTGTAGGTGACTTATTCACATTTGGTAACTCTTCACTAATGCTGCTGT
>JXOS01021497.1:0-19238 GCA_001015075.1 Cirrula hians
ATAATTATATGGAAATGAAATCGCCAATCAAAAGATTAAAAAGTTATACCGACATGGCTGACAAACATTGGAGAACTTTTCGAGGTATCAATTTAAACATTAATTAACCACTAATATCTCAAATGCCTTGAAGCTGCATTGATCTCCAAGCTCTCACACCAGGAAATTTTCTTGTCTTTCCCAACACTAGTTAATACCAAAAAAGCGTATTCGAAATTAAACAAACTTTTTGGAAGGAATAGACGTACAAAACACATACAGAACTGGCATATGAGAACCAAACTGAAAACAAGCTCACCAAACGTAACTGAATATGCTAGTCATCAACATGAAATGCACAGAAAATTACAAACCATTTTCAAGAATAGCAATCTCCCAAAGCGACAATTATTGGCTCTCCAGATAAGCTAAAAAATTTCAAAGGAGCATCTGGAAGTTAATTTTAAAATATAGGTAAAGCTAAAGTATTAACAGCATACAGGATATGTAAGGTCTACCATTGCGTTTGCACATTAAAACATTAGACATAGCCACAAGTACTCTCAGAGATATGTGTTCAAGATTCAAGGAAAGCACCTTGTATTTCAACCATCTATCATTTCGAACATAGCATCAAAACACTGCTTTAAGAGGAAATGCTTTTAGCAAAAATAAGACAGAGAAGATCAGCATTATATGAAGTTGGTGGGTCTCCTACTGTACGGTTTATTAACTCCGGATACGGCGCATTTATATCGAAAACCATCATAAATGTCACACGCAATGAAAGTTATCATGAGTTTAATAAAGAACCAACCATCTGCAGTTAAATCCGCAATGAATATAATAAAGTTTTACGGATTGCATAATTTGAAACCGCTACAAAGAGAAATTTATGCCAACATAAATTAAATGAAACATCAAACAACGTTCGTTCCACAGTAACTTCATTTTACGGCGTTAATTACTCAGCTCTCAATACCTGCAACGAATGTTCAATCAGAGCTAAAACATGAATTATTGTAATCACACGAAGAAATAATTGGTTTCTGGACCTAACACCTTCCATATTCTGTAGTGAACATGGAATATGTTACATACATATATATAAATAAGGGATATGTCTGTAGATACTACATATGCTAAGAAGGATTCCCCTCTGAAAAACACCTTGTGCTTTTCAGATTCTGAAAGCTTTCATGTGTTGAAGCCTTTTAGCAGGATACGCATAACGACCGACTTATATATACGGGTTTTGGTTTGAAAATAACTTATACATGCAAGAGTAATTTTCTGTGGGATTGGTTGGCTTACGTAGTTGTGAATGCTTCCGCCAGAGCCAAATTTTTTATCAGTTTGAAATATGTTTTCTATTTCATCCGCTGCAATTTGGCTTAAGTGCAAACACGTTCAATTAAAGTCCTTTGTTCTGTACTCATTAACTGTCAGATTGAACTTCTATGGTTTTATACGGATCTTGAGAATGAAGCGTTATCATCGTTACTACTACATTTTTTTTTAAAAGTCATAGGATAATGAATTATTCTTTCTGAAGGCCCATTCGGAATCCAATGCCTCAGTCAGGCCAGCTTCAACCATAACGCCAAATTCAGCGTTTCAAGGAGACATTTCGTAAAACCCTGGTGAATTTATCCAGGAAGCCATGTTGGCATCAGTTTACAATATAGGGTGCCAAAGGTACAAACTTGAGGTGCTAGGCGGACATTCAATTTATACGAATTTTTGTGTGCAACAGTGGCATATGTTGGCGAGACTGCTGTTATCCGCTATTGCTTTAAGCCTAATCAATAGGACTGCCCAGATTTAAAGCAAGAGAAAGATGTCTGTATTAAGGATATTCTGCATGCAAGGTGTCTAGTTTTCAGTTCGTTTTGTAAAAACTTGTCAGTTTACTACACTGGGATCATTAAACTCGGAAGGGTTGGAATAGAGGCAAATAAAATAGAAGCACAAGACGAAAAGTATATTAGATTAGATTAGATTAAGTCGAAAGTATATAACACGTAGTAATATCGTGTCTTCTCGGTATTTTATGGTGTTTGATATGAAGCGAGCATATGAATGACTATAATAATCCTGATGATGGAAAACGAAGGATGAAATTTGAAGCTCAGGTCGAGCCATTCAGGTATTTCATGCTGTTTAAAAAGGGAGTTAGAATTTGGATGACTCCAATATAACTTCGATTTTAATTAACGATTTTGACAATGATACGAACGAATCATACTTTCATGCACGATGCACATGTACTTTGAACAAGAGTACGGAATTGATTGAAGACCTTGATAAACATGAGGAATCGAAGGGGCTTGGATGAAATAAGTTACGTGAACGTGCAAATCAATGCTTAAGATATAACCCAATGCATGACAAACAATTTAAGATACACTACCATTTTTACCAATTCAAATAAAGACCCCGACTAAATGGGTCGATAAGGGTACAAATTGAAACACGGAAAAGACGGCGGATGCCCTTTTGAACGTAAAAACAAAATTCGTACGAAAGAAGTACATTTGGTTATCAAAACCAAAAAGATTTAAAAAATGATCCGAAAACACACAGTTTTCTAAACTCATGTTTTCTCATATGTGTGAATCTATATTTGTGTGGCAGCCGTATCGCTTTTCGTCGCATCGCTAAATGGTGTATGTGCAGCAACTACAGGGATGTAGATTTTATCCTTGTTTCCACAAAAAATTTCAAGGATGTACGGGCCAGGGCTTGTGATTTGAAGTACGTTGTTTAAATTCGGATCACTGAGCATTTGCGGATTTTGCAAAATAATAACCCACTGTTGCATTGTCTCACTTGCAACGATTCACAGCCAACGGACATGTTTTTTGATGCAAGTGCGATTTTTGGTATTATTTTTTTTTAAGTTAATTTTTTGTGGAAAGTCTGATTAAATATCAAAAGCAAGAAATATTTTTTTATATTACCTTCTATTTCAAAAATACGGGTTTTTCGATATGAATCATTACATATAATAATTTTAGGCAGTATGCGTGCTCGTGGTTTACCAAAGTGTGAATAAAGTGACACTGAGTGTTGCATCTGGAGTGACACTTTGAAGGAATACTCCTAAAGGTCAGTGCTGAGACACTTTTTTCATGGACGGAAGGATTGGGCACCGAGTTGGAAGCTCCGGCAGCCGTCCACGTCATTTTGCCGACAGACTGTTGATCATGAGCGACGGGTTCACCGTACTATTGCCGCAACGAACGGTCAGGTGGTCGCAATGTTCAACTAATGTCCCAGCCGTAGACTGTATGACCTATCGAGGGCCCGATTAACGTCGTACTCGAAGGGCCTGCCAAACTGGTGGTGCCAATTGTCAACTGGCCTTGGGGCTTTCAACTAATTAATCCACTCTATGGTGAAATCATGCGGACGTTTTCGGTTTTTTATATATGTAGTGTGAGAAAGCTTTTCAACAATGTAGTCGCAATAACTCGTTCGCATTCAAATTGACTCAACCATGATACGTTTTTGATTCGTCTATGTATTGTGCGCAAATCTAATTTAGTTTTCATCGAATTTTGGTATTTCGGGTTTGAACTTTTGTTTATGACACAGAGCATGTACGTTGTTTTGTCTTAAAATATTTCTGATAATCTGTTGCAGTAGTTTTCTCAAAATATCAAGCGCTTCGCCAAAGAATAAGAAAAATTGTGATCATTACGGTCTGATCGAAACAAGGTATCCTGGTATACAATGAAATAATTTTTTTTTTTTTTTTTCTAAAAATCGTGCCTTTGGTATATTATGCGTTTGTAGATGACTAGGATTGGCCTGAAACTAGATTTCATCTCATACGACATTTCACGTTGGGAATTAAGTTTAATTTTTTGGCAGCACTGTTTTGCTTTTGTGGATTTTGCTTTTCTGTTGCACGATTGAGAATATCGAAGACCTTTTCTTTGCAGTCATAGTCATGTTTAAATATTAATTTATTAAAGTTCATGAATCCATTCATATTATGCATCGTTGAAATAATCATCTTCATATATTGATGATCGGGTATCATAATATCGGCTTGGCAGTATGAAACTAGCCACCTGAATGTCATAAGCTTTCCAATCTTTGTGTGAGGTTACCGAGTTTTCTTATCTTTATAATGCTTGATAATTTTCGCGACCAGTTTTCAAATTTTGCATTCCAGTGATTCTGGGAAAGCTCAAGGATTTCTTCATTCAAATTTAATGTATTGTTGTTACAAGTTAATGTGAACTTGCGACAAACAACAGAGCCGTTGTAGATATGTGTTTAACACTTAGGGATGGCTGAATTGTAGCAAATATAAACGCTGTTGTGATAAAAATTTGCAACCGTGCACAAGTTAGAGGACCGTCATAAATCTGGATACGCTTAGATTCAGGGCTTACCGAATTACTAGTGTGGTTCAAAATATTTTGAATGGGTTGCATTTCAACTCTCTACATCAGACGCGATTGAAGGTTGATGATATTAGATATAATCATTATTACAAATGCGTAAGCTCAGGCTCAGTTCTTATCACAACTTGAAAGTATTGCTACGTAATGTAATTCATGTTGGCATAGATAACTTTTCTGGAGCGGTTCCAAATTAGTTGCAGTCCGTAATCCTTTATTATATTCATTGCGGATTTAACTGCAGATGGTTGGTTCTTTATTGAAGTCATGATAACTTTCATTGCGTTCGGACTTAATAAACCATACAGTAGGAGCCCCACCAACTTCATATAATGCTGATCTTCTCTGTCTTCTTTTTACCAAAAGCATTTCCTCTTAAAGCAGTGTTTTGATGCTATGTTCGAAATGATAGATGGTTGAAATACAAGGTGCTTTCCTTGAATCTTGACGCATATCTCTGAGAGTACTTGTGGCGATGTCTAATGTTTTAATGTGCAAACGCAATAGTAGACCTTACATATCCGGTATGCTGTTAATACTTTAGCTTTACCTATATTTTAAAATTTACTTCCAGATGCTCCTTTGAAATTTTTTAGCTTATCTGGAGAGCCAATAATTGTCGCTTTGGGAGATAGCTATTCTTGAAAATGGTTTGTTATTTTCTGTGCATTTCATGTTGAAATTATAGGAAAGTGGATGTCTTTTTAATTTTCCATTCACCGATTTAACAACAATTAAAAGCTCTATTTTATCATGGCTTAGAGACCGTTGTTAAGTTTAGTTGCTTGCTTGCATAACATGCACACTTGTGTATATGTGCGTTGTATGTTACCTTTTCGTTAAACAGGACTGCGATCGGCGTTGAGCTATCAATGTTTGTGACTGCATTGGCTTTTCGCTTCATGGAGTAATTGTAACTGAAGTTCCTTATAATTCAATTGTTTTTTCTTTCGTTTAGATTTGCATGTTTTCGTCTTCCGCCAGTTTGCATTAATCATTGGCTAAACAGCTACATTGTGGAACTTACATTTTTTGGATTGGAATGGATATTTCTTCGATTTCAGCTGTTCTGTTTTTCACCGATCTTTGAAATGATGCAGCAAAAGATTTTTACTGTGCTAGATCTTTATCACAGTCATTCTAGAAACAGGGTTGTGTGTCCTTTAGTCTTTTGTTTTATGCTCCACACCTAACAGAGCAGCAAACAATTTCCTAGGCAATGTTTACTAAAAAAAACTCAGTCAGAAAGGATGCTGCTCGTAGGAATCAGATTGAATTATTGATATTAGCTTTTCATAGAATCTTTTCTGTCGTACCGTATCTTCTTATGTGCAATTCTTTTGATGTCGAAAATGCGTGTACGGAATGAGTGCACAATACGCTTGCGGATATTTTTGGCCATCCATGCAACAGATTCCATTTTAGTTACCATTTTTTTTTTTTAATATTATTTGATGGAGCAGTTCAACAATTCATCCATGTTATGGAACAATTTTTGATTCCTATTGATACTTTATGATTAAACATTGAAAATACATTGAGCACCAATTTCATAGTTTGAAGGTGTATTTGTGATTCCCCATTTGTGTTGATAGAATCAGCCCCACACAGACAGTCTTCGATAAAAAATCATTGTTTAACATAGACGCAAGATATTTTGTTTAACTAAAGTAAACTTGTGTGTATTTTAACTGTTATTAGGAAAGCATCACAGTGCATGGTTGATTCTGGGAGAAGAACGTAATTCAATAAGAAAGTGCTGTTTATTTAATCGATGTGTTGGTTTTGGTGCGTATTTAATATACTTTACAGTTATAGGAACTGATTAAAAGCACATTTCTTATGATTTCCTATAGCTGTTGGATTATGTCACACAGCAGCTTCAATATGATATGGTTATCGAACTTTCAGGTCATATTAGAAAAAAAAATACGTTTTTCTGCTGAAGATATGTGGCGTTGCTAGTCCGTGATATCATCAAGTTTCCAGAGTTTTCCTATGATCTGATTTCTGGTCTGATCTTTATATCTATTTGCAGCATATACGGCATACTTGTATATTTTCAGTCACTAAAGTGGAAACTTAATGACTGCCAAAAAAGGTGTGTTTAATATTGTTTTCATTGTGAAAAATATAGGTTTTTATTAAGTATTATTCTTTAAAAAAAAATTTAAGGTATGTTGTGAAAATATGCTTTGATTTTTAATGTTGAAAGTGTTGTTCGTCGAGTTACTACTTTTCTTTATGGCTGCCCTTTGGCTGGTATCCATGCCTCGAATTTTTTATTTTATCGTAATAAATGACTTGCCGGTCAGTCAAGCAATGTTACATCGATTGAGATGCTAATTTGAAGGAGCAGTATCTGTAGGCTTAGTTAGGATTTTATTTATTTTTGAGTTTCTAACGAAGTTGTAGCGGGCGCCGCAACATGAGGTCCATCGCATCCACAGCATCATCTACTCGCTATGAATATTCGGCTTAGAAGTTGATGATGAGTTATGGTTGGGGTATCTATAAAGTAATAAAGTAATAATTTATTCGGCATAAAATTTTTTTTTTGTGGAGGACGAAAGGACAATGTTGCTTACACTTTATTAAAATAATAAATCCAAATAAACAATGTGTATTGAACCAGATGAACCAAAAGAATAACTGACTATTATTATTATTATTTTATTATTATATTTGAAGCTGATCAATTTCATATCTGACTTTCCTTTACTTAAAACTTCAAAGCGACGTGTATCCAGAACTGTGCCGATTTCATTTTTATTAGTTAATTTTCGATTAAATTTGTCTTAAATTATTACAGTCGATAGAACAGAAAATATATTTTATGAAACTTGTTTTGCAGAATTAATTAAACTATTAAATACAATTTAAGGGAAATGTTTATTTTCAACGCCAACAGCCGACACAAGAACAATCACAATTGTATGGTGTTTTGCATTATTCAATCGTCGCATTAAACAGCTTAGCGCAGCAAAATATTTGCTATTGATTTTCTTATTAATAATTGCTTATCTTTTAATTTTAATATGTGTTGAATTTGTGCAATTATGCACATTGCTTGTTGTTAATATTTATGATTAGTTAGCATAATTTTATAATATAAGTCACACAATTAAGAAAATATATCCAATTTAATTCAATCACGCTCACGTTTCTTTACGTGGTGTTACAATTTATGTGCTGTAATATTAAATCAACAAAGGGATCGATACAAGTATCCAGGCTAGCCCCCATTTTAGAAAAAAGCTTCTAAACATGTTTTGGTGACCCCGACGTGATTGGATTAAATTGGATCATGAACACTTATGATGAGGTGCTGAACCTGCAACGGGCTGCGGGTGACGAGCTATCCAGGCTCGTGAGCAACTTTAATCGAATACAAAATTCATCATACTTCTAGGACTGGCTCCGTCGGTTGAATCTTCTCTGGGATGAATTCTAACCAGGGATAACGACTTGCGTGTCATGATGGATCAGCATAGCTACTCTTCGTCCGGCTACTACGACGACATCTCACAATTGGTCGCATTGTACAAGGTCATCTCCAATCGAGAAATTCAACGGCTTGATACTCTGGCGACAACGACAAAGGCAGCAGAATGGCCAGCAGCATCATATAGCGGATACTAAATCGAAAAAAATGGCACAAATGCCATTACATCACCAATTACGGCGGATACAAGAATACCCAATATGTTCAGTATGCAGCAAAGAATGCTGAAACATATTCAGGCAACAATGGCAGGTTTCCTTGAGGACTCAATTCAGCACGCACCCAGCTATTATCTGATGCAAAACCAAACTTTAGCGCCATCTTCAATCAGCGATAGAACTTCATCAAAAAATTTGGAATTCAGGGGACTGTGCTTGCCGCGCAGAATACAACTTTGAGGAATTCTTTAATACCGAACAAAGCATAATTGACACCATTGCACAACAACAAGCACTAGCAGTGTCAGCGGCCTCAGAAGCACACAAGCAGCCAAGGTCAGCTGGTAGAACTGCTAGGGTTCAATGGCAATTATCTAAAATCGCGACAGTTCAGATCTCTATTCACTGACTTGGTGGAAAACCATCCAATTCCAGCATGTTAAAAAATGCTTTTTTGAAAGCGAGCCTATCCGGAGAACCAGAAAGGTTGATTCGTTAATTAACAGCTTCGAACATCATATGCGCGATATCCAGAGTAGCGCCAATAAAAAGGGTAACACTCCCAAAGTTGGTACTATCGAAGCTAGCAGCGGAAATTTTGGAAAAATTGCGAGAAAGTGACCTGTTTAAGGATATTCCGGCCACGTTTTGGTCAGATTCTACAGCTGTGTTAGGTTGAATCGCATCGCCTACATTCATCAAATGACGTCGCCTCACCAATAGAAATACGTGCGATCTAAAGGAAACCCGCTGATCTCATGTCTAGAGATCTAACTCCAAAGGAAAAATGGCGGACAACAATTTCTGGTTCCTCTGCAACCCCCAAGAGGACCATGCAGTCTGGAATTAAGAAAAAAGGTCACCGTTGCTTTGAGCATAATCTCACAGATTAACCACCGACAATCCTTCCGCCGCTTGCAGAGAATTCTGGTGTACATGTACAGACTCATATCCCCAAGGGAAGGGAACAGTAAAGTGATTACGCCATTGGAACTAGAAGAGTCTCTCATCAAAATCATCAAGTTCATGTAGCACAATGAATTTGAAAGCGATATAAAACACCTTAAAAATAAAATTGCGTCAAAAACAGCAGTTCCATTAGTAGCCTCTACCCATTCCTTGACAGCAACGGTATTCAACGAGTTGCTGGAATATTGGTAGCAGCAGAAATATCCTACGATGCCAAGCATCAAATCCTACTGCCATACAAGCCAGCACTTGCTAAAGAGCTCCTTAATGCATTACACAAGGGTCATCTTCTTGCCGGCCCACAATCATTGCTGGCCATTGGCAGACAAAGATTTTGGCCCATCAAAGTAGCAGCACAAGTGCGATCGGAGGTAAAAAACTGCATATATTGTGCGCGATCAAAGCCAAAACTCATGCAGCAGCTCAAGGGCAATATCCCGACAGATCGGGTGCAACCAGCACGACCATTTAAAAAGGGAGGGGTAGATTTCTTTGGTCCGGTATGGACGCACTTCAAAATCCGGGGAAAGCCCCCACTTAAGGCTTACGTGTTAACATTTTGTTTTTTTCATTACAAAGGCGGTGCAGTTAGATCTAGTGAGTGATCTCACCACAGAAGCATTCCTTGGGGGACTTAGAATATTCAAGGCACGTCGAGGTCATTGCAAGACCTTGCCCCATCAAAGTAGCAACACTAGTGCGATCGGTGGTACAAAACCACATATATTGTGCGCGAGCAAAGACAAAACTCATGCAGCAGCACAATCAATCTCCACACAATCATTATACTGCGAAAACGCCACAAACTTTGTCGGTGCCAATAATATATTTATTATTTAGGATGCGGTTCCAAAAAAAAGTCGAAGATCTGGTCGGTAGTAGATTTATTTGCTATTACCACATTGTGGTTCCTCAAATGAAAACAACTGAAGGCAGCATCGGAACCACCAGTACCACGGCCAAAAGCTATCTTCAATACCCAGCTAGATTGTTGATCAAGTGATCAACGGCGGGGAGTATGTTTATTGTCAACACCAACAGGCAACAGAACAACAATCACAATTGTATGGTAATTTCTATTATTCAATCGTCGCATTAAACAGCATAGCGCAGCAAAATATTGGCTATTAACTTTCTTAATTATAATTACTTACCTTTTAATTTTAATATATGTTGAATTTGTGCAATTATGCACATTGCCTATTGTTAATATTTATGATTAGCTAGCCTAATTTTACAATATAAGTCACTGTTCCTACAATTAAGAAAATATATCCAATTTAATTCAATCACGCTCACGTTTCTTTAGCTGATGTTACAATTTATGTGCAGTCATATTAAATCAACAAAGGTATCGATACAAGTATCCAGGCTAGCCCCCATTTTAGAAAAAAGCTTCTTAACAGGAGAGAAATTTCAAATAGGCTACCGCAGGCCTCTTGGCATTCCGCAGATGGCTTAAAAAATTAATTTAATTAAAATAACTACTTAATATTACAAGTTATGCGTATTTAATATTTAATATTGGACAGGAAATAGATAAACACATTAATAATTTCTGTAGTGTCGATGGAATCTTATTGCCAGATAGTTCCATCGAAATCTTAAAATCACTGTAATCGATATCCTTTCCACTAGACGAGAAGTGCCTAATTCTACAGTTAAAAGTTTTAAATTTAAAAGTTAACTGAGCAACCTAAATTGTTTGTACAGAATTGGTGATTTCACGAGAATCGGGTCGGTCAGGGCCGAGTGAACGTAACAGTTGCGGTGACGAAGTTCTAAAGGCATATAGTTGAATGTTCCATGTTGCAATGAAACCCTCTTAACCAATGTTAAGTCTATACCAAATAAAGCCACCTGAGACATTGAAATTTGTAATTATAATTTCCTGCCGATGTTCACCACCTAGCATGAGCGTGGCTCATCTAATGAAAAGAGCGTGAGCCCAGATCAGGGATGCTTTTTGCAAGACGCGGGCATACATGTCGCATGTGGACATCACAGCATCCTTGCAGTATTACTTCAAGAATAATGCTGAAATAGAAAAGTTTTTTTTTGGCAAAGAGATTGCGACATACTGCTTGGCGAGTTCATACATGAGTAAAAAGTTACTTCATTTCACCGGTCCTTGCTAGAAACCCTCAGAACATTATTATCGTCGACATGCGGACAAGAAACAACACGAATTGCGAACACAGAACTGGAATGCATTCTGGCCATCAACCTAATTGCACATAAGAAGATACGATTAGACAGATTTGTTTCATAGCAAAACTGATATCAATTACTATTCACACTGGTTATCAAGTGAACCATTATTTTATTGGGTAATTTGAGGAAACAATACTACGGAAAGAAGTTTTTACAGCCAGGTTACATGTGCAGCTTAAAAGCACGGTAGGAAACGAAAACACAACACTCAAGAATTAGTTTGGAGTCACCCGAAAATGTTCGCATTTAAATGCATCTGCTGTATCATTTCAAACTTCTATGGAAAATAGAATACCTGAAATCGAAGAAATTGCAGTTCCAATCCAAAATAAAACAAGACATGCATGCCGAACAGTCAAGTTGTTTTATGCACCTGGATGATGCTATTTACGGAATGATTCAAATTACATCAGGAGAAAATTTCAAAACAAGTGTTCTTCATCTAGCTCTTGGGTTTCATTTATTCTAAAAATCCTGGTAGTGCAAGTTGGTTGTTGACGAAAAATCACAATTATTTCTTTTAAACAGATGATCTGGTAATGTTTCTACGCAATCACCGTGAAGTGAAACTATTGTGGCATAGAAGGAATTATATTTCCTTTATGAAACCAATCGCTAATGTGATCACAGCACCACCGAGATCACAGATCAGGTTAAAAAAAAGCTAGAAAAAAAAAGGTTACAGTACGATTTTACGATGTGGATTAATTTGGATCAATTTAAATTGATCATGAAATAACACAAAGACCACCAAGGTGAGGACTATATTGCGGAGTATTGCTACCTTCCTGGAAAGTGAACTCTCTTTTCAACAGATACCACTTTAGACGTCATACGATGATCACAAGCCAAATTTAAGAACTTACTCGACATTGATCACTATGTTTGGAAGGATTGGAACCACTAGAATTTAAACGATTTGCACGAGCGAGCCATACCACCAAAAAAAAAAAAAAACTGAAAATGTTTGTCATCATTTAGAATGATAAGGCTGTGGAATTTTAAAGTCAGGGCAAATTTCCCCTGCATATCAGTGACCTATTGTAAAACTGCGATTAATGTTTGTTAAATCAGTGAATGGAAAATTAAACAGACCTACTTAGAAGTAACCTCAAGTTTTCTATTATTTCATCATGAAATGCACAGAAAATGAATAAAACATTTTCAGCAAGAACAAAGTTCCAAAGCGACAATTATTGGCTCTCCAAATAAGGTAAAAAATTTGAAAGGAGCACCCGGAAGTTACTTTGAAAATAAAGGTGTAGCGGAACTATCAGCAGAACACAGGATATGTAAGGCCTACCACTGCGTTTGCATATGTAAACATTAGACATTGCCACAAGCACTCAAAAAAATTTGTGTTCAAGATTCAAGAAAGCACCTTGTATTTCAACCATCCATAATTTCGAACATACTTTCACATAATCACCACAAGACAAATCTTCAATAACAATTGCTTCATAGAACCAATGTCCTTTTCAGTCTACACAGGATAAGTAAAACAATCAGGACCATCCACAATCGTGTGCTATACATAGAAGCAAAATTCAGATTCTTTATTTATTCGATGGGATGTCTCCATTCTGCCAGGGTAACATCTGCAAATCCAATTATAACATTTGGACTACTTTGGACCGATTCGATTCTATCATTTTATACTAAACACCAGACAAGGTCTCCATTAAACTGTTTTGTTTTTCCACTATGGAGGAAAAATCTCCTTTTACGAAACATATCAGCCGGTAATTAATATTTGTTATATTCATGGCAAAGAAACAGTTCTTGTTTATAATGATGCGATACTCGATTCACGACCAATATCCCTAGTGATCTCAATCTGCGTCCATCTGCAAAAACTCACACCCGTACATTTTCCTTTGGATAAGTGCTAAACAACACCATTTGATACAAATGCGCAATCAATAAAGGCATCTCTTTTCGGACCCATAGGCATTTACATAAATTGCAAGAAAAAGACAAATATACAATCATCTCACCATACAGAACCATGACCATATGCTAGTCCAGAAAAAGGAGGATAACACTCTAATACTGTGATGGCCATTAGGCAGAACTTCTTGGGTATTCAAGGATTTTTTTGTTTATATTGATTCAAAATTAGTGTGCAAATTGTTTGTGTTTATTCTTTCTTTCATGAAAAATGTGGATTGTCTGCAAGAACCTAAAATGTCAATACCAGTAACTAAAGAAATTTCAACTATTATATTACTATAACATTTAAAAACAATTTTCATAAATATAAAATTTTCAATTTATTTGATAAAAAGGTATTATTTTATTATGACATTAATACAACTTATGCTCTAATAGAAAGAATTTATGTATTATCGTATATATGTGTATATTTTGATCAACGCTTCTTATCTTCTTCGCCGTCCCAAACATGAAATGGCGGCTTGTGACACGATTGCTACCGTATACCTGCGCTCTTGAGTGTTTGGATTACGTGTATTCAGGGCCAGAAAAAGCCAGAAGAACCGAGTACACGTTAGCTCTTTTTATTTAATTTGTTTTTGTTTTTATTAGCTGTTTTTAATTTTGTTGTTGTTGTTCTTCTTCTTTTTAAAGCTTGTTTAAATTTTTTAAGCAACGCTATTATTTTTCAGTTTTCAAAAAATAATTTTGTTGTTGTAGATTTTCCACGATAAGTGAACGACTAGCACATTCGGTAATGATTTTCTGTGTTGTCGTCAGTGAATTAAGCGAAACGTTGAATAAATGAACATTGCAAAATTTATATTCCTTGGAGTTTCAATTGTAGTTCTAATCAAACTGACAAAGATGGTAAAATCAAAAACTAGTTAAGAACATAGCTAAGGGATAATACTCTTCTAGTCTATTTGATAATGGAATTCCCGTTTCTGCCGAAGCATGTGTCAAGCCAACCATGTCATTTAAATTTTCAGCACGTTAGAATTTTCAATCCATGACATCCGAATTAAATTTATTGTTGTTGTTATTCAAGATTAACCATTATGAGGTATTCAGGCAAATATTCAATTAGTATACACTATGCACTAACCTCAATTAACCACACTGACGAGTTCTTTTATTAATTCTCCCAATCATTTTTTCAGCCAAACATTCTTTTGAGCGCAATGGTGGAGATGTCGATTTTTGTTGGTGCTCAATCTTCATTAAGACACACTTCAGCATGCTTCTTCAAGTTCTCACAATTTTATTCATCCAAGTCTCTCATACATTTCATATGCAACTCCACTTCCATTATTCTATTTCACATCATTTACATTAATCTCAATATTTTTCCTCAAAATTTGTTTTAAAAATATAAATACGTTTCTAGAGATTTTGTTTCTTTCACCCCAGTTAATTCCATGGCTTCACAAGAAATCTAATGCGTTCGTCTTTGTTTATTTGGATAGCCAAATTTGTAAAAATAATTTGGGAACATGATATATTAAATCCTTGTTAATGGGTGTGGAAATCCATAAGGAAACGTGGGTGACTTCAGGTCTGGCCCTGCTGGGGCCAGAATTATCTTTATCAAGCCACGTGAAGAAGACTCGCATGTCATAGGTGACTATGACACTCACTTTGCTTGTACTGTGGACCTCCTTATGGTTAATCTTAGATACAGCGAATGCGATAGCCAAAAACACCTTTTAGTTTTTTTGTTTTTTGAGTTATAGCCTTGGGATTTGGCACATAAATAACTTATTCAGTGCAGACAGCCTGCCTCTGAATACGAAACCGCAGCTGTCTCCAGATTAACTGCGATGGATGAGCGATTGGTGTCATCCGAATAAAGGCTCAGATCTTCTGAATTATTGCTCCGCCAGAGAATAAAGAATACGATGCAGATGCCTTCTATGACAGGCTCGACAGTCTCTAAGAGAAATGACAAATATATGACGTTTACATGGTTGTAGGTGTTTTAAATGCGATGGTAGGAAAGGAAGGTACCTTTAGGCCAATTGACGGCAAGTTCAGTCTACACGAGAAGCTAAACGATACAAGCTTTAACCTGGTATCTTTTGCCGCAACGCAGAACATGGTCATCACTATGACGAGATTGCAGCATATCGATATGCACAGAGCAACATGGCAGATACCAGACCATCTTTCACGCAATGTGTTTAATGGACGGCATGCTTCAAACATTTTGAATAATGTCTGAGCTACACCAATAAACGGCAAAAATTCGCAGTCTTTAACACATGTTTAAGCAACGCAATCAAAGGTATGTGTATACATTTTAAATCAATTGGTGCTATTTTTTTACGCGTCGCCAACAAAATTGGCTATGTGCATATTGTTTCTGGTCATACGTTTATAACACCTAGACCGAGGGATCGGACACTTAACAAAATACATACCAATATGATAAGCATCTTCCAGTACAATTCCCAGAAGAGGGTTATAATCAAATTTAGCTAGAAATATTAATCAAATAAACGAGCCTATTGTGTTATCATAATTTTTATCAACAAGACTACCACATTTAAGCAAGTTTGGTTGAATTCAGAGGTACTTCCAATGCACCCATGTGGTCTGAAAGGAAGGTATAAGGTGAATTTGGCAAGAAAAATTAATGAAGTTCATTGAAATTTTATTATTGAGTTATCATAATTATGATCAATGTGTGCACAAAAACCGCACATGATGGGATGAAACCCAGAGATACGTCTAATACACCTATGTGGTCCGAAAAGAGGGATCTGAGCACATTTAAACAGCATGATCCTACGTACTTTGGAAGCAACATGTTTCTCCCTCTCGACCTTAGCCAATTGTAACATTCTAACATGTTTATTTAATATGTAATAAAAATAACTGACAAACTAAATCATGAAATTCAAACTTACACAATTTTTCTTGGTCTTGGTTTTCTTGGTTGGTCTCTATACAAATAACTGTGGCTTGTTGTTGTTGTTTCACGATGCAAATTTTTGTTTCTGGTTTTTGAAATTTGTTCTCTCATAATTAATATTTTTTCACCAAGGGCAGTGCAACTAACAGCTGGTTTCTGTACCCTTTTCATATGGCGTTAGGCATATCTAGCCTTTAATGTAGAATTAACGATAATATACAAATTTACACCGACATCATTATTTTAATTATATAAATTTCTTGGACGGTGCATAAAACGGTGTTGGCTCATTTGCTTATCTTGTGTTATTTGTAAATTTAATGAAAATTTCAGTTTGTTTTAATACATTTCATCAAAGTATCCATCGCGTTTATTCGCTGTAAAATCAATGTCTGCATTTCAATTAAAACGGTAATTAAAAACCATTACACTAATTTGCTCAGCGTAAAGTTTTTTTTTCAAATGCACAAAACATTTTCCGTCCTTACATAATATAACCTCGTAGTTTTTTTTTTTTTAATTCCAAAATACTATCATGGCACCAGAAAGATAAAGATGATTCGCAGGCTCGTAAGTGGGCTTTTACAAAGTAAGTCCATGACGCTCGTGTGGAAGGTATCTTAGCGAGCATTGTCGAAACGACATTTTACAAAGGGCACTTTTGGTATTCGATTCTTCGTTTATGCGTTTTTCCCTTGCTTCTTGTGATTATTGTTTAGTATTGATTGAATGTTGATGAGGTGAGGGTGTGTTGCTCGCATCCCGAAAATTTGATTTTTTTCGTTGAAAATATGAAGCAAGGCATTCCGAAATGATCACTTTTGTCGACAAGCCACAGTATTGAATGCATGCTGTTGCGGAATGTTTGTACCGCTTGCAACAATAATAAAGCAAAATCGTTGGATTTTGTATGCATTATGTTAATTTTAGAATATTTGTAAAAATTATTGGCTCAATTCTCAAAGTTTTCGTTAAAATGCGAAATTGAGACATTTCAACCCTTGTTTCAAGAATTCTATAAATTCGATAAATTTATTAAAATTAAACTATTTTTATATGTTTTATAATTATTTTCATAATCAAATTATTATATTAGTATTATTAAAATGAAAAACACAACTTATCCATTTACAATTAAACGGTAATGTCCAACCCACACATTTACATATGCTAATCATATTAACTATGCTCAAGCAAATGTAATAATTGCCGACGGCAATTAGGCTTGACTAGAGACTGTTGCGCATGCAATTTGGGCCGTCGTCCTCTTCAAACAGATTGTTTTTGATAACTAGTAGGAAGCCGCAATGGTTGCATGTGTTTGCCCGCAGAATAGGCAAGAAAAAGGGCAATTGTAAATTATGCAAACAAGCGCACATGTGATCCGCGAAAAAATAATGATTTTCACAAAAAAAAAAAAAAAATAAAGGAACCAGAAACAAAGCAGGAGCACACTCACAAAANCCAGTTTAAGAATAAGTGTGAGGTGAAGGAGTCAAGGGACAACGATTTTGTGCAAGACACACTTAGATCCCACAAAATTAAGGAAAACACAAAACAAAATCGCCGCTAAGACTCAACGAATTGCCCTTTGTGAAAACGGCCTAAGGAGAATTTGCGGAATGGTTTGAATTAANCGAATTGCCCTTTGTGAAAACGGCCTAAGGAGAATTTGCGGAATGGTTTGAATTAACGTCGGTACCGATCAAAGCTTGAGTAGTAGTGGACTGCAACCCGAGGAACTACGATTTTTATGGCGAAAAACAGGATGGAATATAAATGATTTGAAGTGACTTGTGTAAGTAACGACAAAAAATGTTTTGTTACGCCCCACTTTCGTATTTTATTCAATATCCCAAAGATCGAAAAATATGTACTGTTCTCTGAATTATTGCGTCTCATCTATACAGCTCCATGGGTCCCAATGTTATTCATCTTTGGTAAAATCTATTACATTAGATCTCACCACTACTATAAATCTATCGGAGCTACGCAAAATCAACACCACATGGATTCCCAAATACACGGACATAGACACATTTCTATTGAATTGATTTCTAAGTAAAGAAACTGTTTCTGATTTTCGAGTAACTCGAATGAAGAACCAACAGTCAACCATGACAAAGAGGGTTTATGCAGCTTCTTTGGGAATTGCAAAACTTTATTTGTTAAATTTTATAACCAGGCACGTCATACGATTATGGCTTGCCCTAAAGTTCAATGTATGAATCCTACGGCGCGACATGCTTACGTTAAAGAATACGGACTGATTCTGATGACGAACGTTTGAGGACTATGATTTGCTAGTTGCACTTGGAATGTGATGTTCCTTTACGGACAAAGTACTACTACGCAGCTGGGGAATGGTGTGAGTAATTATAAGGCTGATATAATAGTAATCCAACAGTGAAAGTTGTCATGTTACTAGGCACGAATGCGGAAGCGTATTCGCAGTAAGTATAGCCCCTTGTTTTCAGATTTACTTCGGTGGATAAATGACATGGTGTCATCCGAATAAAGGCTGAGTTCTTCAACACTGATCTGATTTGTGCCCACGATCCAAATGAGGATAAAGACAACGATACCATACTGGCCTTCTATGACAGGCTCGAGGGTCTTTAAAAGAAATTCCTTAACATGACGTTAAAATGGTTGTAAGCGCTTTCGATGCGAAGGTAGGCAAGAAAAGTACCTTCAGCCCAAAGGACAGGTGTCAAGAAAAGTACCTTCAGCCCAAAGGACAGGAACTTCATTCCACATGATAAGCCAAGGGATAATGGGTTAAGACTGGTATTCTTTGCCGGAACGCAGAACTTGGTCATCTCTAGTACTAGATTCCAGCATATCGATATACACAGAGCATCGTGGCAGTCTCCAGATGAATGCACACGCATTGAAATTGATGAAATTGTGATTGATGGACGGCAAGCGACAAGCATTTTGGATGTGCGAAGACAACGGTGTGCCAATTGCATACCAATATTTGTAGTGAATGATCGTGCGTCAACAGCGTGCTCAATACTTTTAACAATCTCAAATGGATTGACTATATTTGTGCAGATATTGCAAATCAAAAATGCGCTTGGTCACACATTTTCAAATTCGTATTTTTGCATTCATTCACACATCTAGTGCCTACTGAG
>JXOS01021588.1:9784-29142 GCA_001015075.1 Cirrula hians
CACACACACACACACACACGTACACTCGTACACTCGTACACGAAATAAAAAAGTTTGTCAGTAATTTTTCACAGCGCGATACAGTCACTGACAGGGAGGCAAGCTATCATCATTACTGTCGATTCACTTTCGAATTACGTTACGCAGCAGATAAATGCTAGAACAGCAACGAGAATTCCAATTATAAAAGCGCCGACTGGCTCCAATGCAAATGTTCGCTCAACAAAATGTCAAAAATGAAATTAGAAAAAAAATTACTGAATTGCCATGACAATGATAAGCCCAAACCCAGGCCTGCGAATACATGCACAGCTACCATCGTACTGCAGTATGCCGGCTGCCAATTCATTGGATTACAATAACAAAAATAGCAAAAGAGTATCAATGTTTTATACGAAATACTTCACTTACATGACATGGCAAGTATGCATGGCTGCCGAGTTGCACGGTGAGATTTGTTGAAGGCAAGGTTAAGTTCCTTGTGATTGCAATGGCTGGCTGCTTGCCACTCAAAATATCCAAATACAATTGCTCGTCGTCGTATGGGCTCTGGTGCTGTTCAATTTGTTCGAAAATGTCAGCTGCTAATGTTTGCGTGGGATCCTCGGTAGTAGTCAGTGCGGCGGCGGCTGCCGCTGCGGCAGCTGCTGCAGCCGCATACATGGGCAAGTCAGCGGCAGCAAACACTGGAAATGGTGGCAGAAATGTCGGTATTGAGAAGCCCTTTGTTAGCGCATCTGTCGCTTCCGCATGCGCTACAGCTGCTGCATGCGACAATTCATTTGCCGCCTGGTCGTCGTTGGGCTCACTGCTAGCTTGCTCATCTGTGTCGTACAACCTGTCAATACTGTTGCCACCGTACACCGTATTTTCAGCGACAATGGCATTAGCAATGGCAGCTGTTGTCGCATTTATGCTAGCATCTTGCACCCTATTGATGTTATCGGCTATCAGTGTTGTGGCACGTAATGGCAGCCGTATTAAGGTTGGTGGCTCTGTTGTTGGCGTACTGTGCACGACTGTGGCATTGTTTCTGTGCTGCTGCTCATCATGATTGCCTGTTGTATTAGTCATTAGTAAATTGTCTTGTTGCCGTTCGCTTGTTAACGAATACGAATGCAAGCTGCTTGGACTGCCACTATTTACGTGTGCGCCTGCAGCGCTTGCCGTAATTTGTGGCATAAATGAAGTTAGCGCAGGCTTTGTTAAATTGTTGCTGTCATAAGTGAATGAATTATTTGTGGTTGCTGTTGGCACTGCTGCTGTTATTGGCATTTGTGTTGTTGATGTAGTTGTGTGCGCCGCTTTTGTTGTCGCCCGTTGTTGCGCACTTATCTGCGCAGTCGTGCTGGTCGTTGCTGTGGCATTGGGCCGCAATTGTAGCTGCAACACCTTTGTGTCGCTAATTGCCGTATCTGCAATGTAAAAGCAAATATGATTACGTGTTGGCGTGGCAAATGCGAGTCTAAAATGAATATTTAGGCTGATTAATCAGATGTGAGGGTAGCGCAGAAGCCGCTGCGGACAAGCGTAAATACAAACAAACTTGCTTTTGAACATGCATGTGTATGGCGTTTTCTTATTAATTTATTTTAAAAAATTATACAAGAATAAATTATGGTACAAAGTACTTCTGGACACTAGTTGAATAGGGTTTCAGCCTGATTTNACAAAGTACTTCTGGATACTAGTTGAATAGGGTTTCAGCCTGATTTTTTAAGATCTTTTGGTCATAGTTCTTTGCTAATCTGTTACTAAATGATCGTACACAATTTCTTAACAATAAGTAAGCTATAAGCTACCTTAGTAATTTTTAGAGAATATTCTCACTTGATTTCAGAAAGTTTTATATTTGGTTTATGTTAGCCCGAACAAATTTTCTAAGAGTTTGGTGGGATGGGCTGCTGGAGATGTGTCGTTGTCTCATATGTAGAATTGCAGTGTGTGGGTTCAATATGGGGCCATTACATCGTGTTTACTGCAGTGAGGTCACCAAGGTATATTTCACCGTTTTATGATTTCTGCATCAGTTACTCATGCGCAGTCGTCAGGTAACAGGTTACGATCTTGATACAGCTGTTGCAAATCAAGTAAAAACAAGTCAAAATTATACATAATAGTGCTCCATAAAAGTTATTCGCCAGTTAATGAGTACTGCTTCTGTTCTGTATAACTAATGGCTCAAACTATAAGTTGGAGTTTACTTACAATTAGTTCATAACTATGCAAGCAGTTAAAAAATCAGTGTTTCTATTATTTCTATCGTTATATTCCTCAATTTTCTAATTGATTGGTAGGAGGAAACGCGGAACAGTAAAATAAAAAGGAGAACAAATGCTCAATAAATATCTCATAAATAGCAGTTTGCTCTCTTTAGGTGGATCTTAACGACATAACATAAAAAGTGTGTCAAAAAAAAAACTATTTTTAAATACATCATGTGGAATAATGCGTACTGATATTGAAGTACGATAAGTGCTTGTCTTAAAAACAAGATAGATGTAAATTTCTGGGAAATCTGGTCTATCCTAATTAATATATAGAGCTTGAAGTTGGATGAGTACAGTTAATCGGAGACTGATTACCAAAAATTAATCACAAATTTTGGTGCTTAATAATGAATGAAATTAATTTAGTAGATCGGAGACAGATTGCGAAGTGTAAATCCGGGATTTGGTGTTTGGTATGAAGTGAGTAGTAGATGACTACAAAAACTGGCTAGGATTAGATTAACGGTCATGAAATGATACGAATGACCGTTTGTTTGATAAACGATGCAACAGTACTTTAAACAAGTTAATGGAATGGACGGAAGACCTTGAGGATCCCGAGCTTTCGAAGGAGCTTAGATGAAATAAAAATTGAGCAGTAATAGTTTGAAGTCCACAAATTCATTCTTGCCGATGTAAAAGAAGTCGATGCAAATGAGATGACACAACGCAGGGCATACAATAACGAACACGCACACACTATTATGAACACAAATCCAACACACACTAATGAAGACAAATAAGGTAAACGTAAAAAGTATTCATAAGTCAAAAAGATNGTAAAACGTAAAAAGTATTCATAAGTCAAAAAGATCAAACATGATTCGGACAACAGAAGGATTTTTTCTGGTGAAAACTATTCGGCAAAAAGCCGCGAATAAGTCAATAGGACACACACAGTTGCTTGAAACTGTGGTTGGCGTTATGTGTGAATCTCCCATGCGTGTCAACCGAAACGCTTGTCGTCGTAACGCAAGATGGTGTATGTGAAGCACAGACAAGGGCAGAGGTTTTATTGCAGCTTACAAAAAAAAACTAGGGGGGCGTAAGTGCCCGGAACTGTGTGTTTACTTAAAGTCGGAACGTACTCCATATCCGAGCACATACATGAAAAGACGAGCTGGACCAGGCGTTGTCTGGAACACGGGAACCAGTAGCCCTAAACAGATAACCAGACTGTAGGCGGTACGTTTTTCAACTCATAATGTCGGATTTATATTATTTTTGAATAGCTATTGGTGAGGAAGCTGTTGTATGAAAAGTGTAGGCTGCGTTAGCAAACAAATTTGGAGTATGAGTAGGCTGCACACTCAACCAAGGTGGTGTAAAAGAGCAAACACAGAATCCACATCGGCACGTTTCCTCTTGTAAATGGCTGTTAAGAAATCAAACATAAGACGACATGACTAGATAATACCCATCAGTCATTTATATTATAGAGTCATCAGAATTTCACAGCAATACCAATTTTCAGTAACGTGCGAAATGGCGAATGACAAATTAAAACATTTACCAAAACCTATCCCAAACGAAGTTAATAACCCAAAAATTCGTCCTTACCGAATTTAAGAACAATGTGATGAAACATTTGGTTTTTATGCTGATTTTCATGGAATCGTGCAATTATAGACATATTTTTCTTGAATTGTACATTATTTTGGCAATAACCCAAAAATGCGTGAATACCCAATCCAGTTCAATGCATTAAAACACCTTGGTTTTGTATTAATTACTGTGAAATCGGGAGTATATGTTCTGTTGTTTTTTTGCTCAGTTTGTAAATTTTTTTGGCAATAACCCATTAACTCATCCATACCGAGTTTAAGTACAATGCGACGAAACACCTGCATTCATTGCATATTTTTCACTAACCCATTATACCCGCAGCCTATGACTAATGAAGGATCGCTACCATACTAAATATTATTTTTTTTGGTAACACTTCTTAAACGAGTTCTTCATTATATTGGTGTTTGCAAAATGAGCAAATCACGTAAAGAAAGTTCTATTGAGATTCGTAAATTTATTATTAAGAATTTTAAACATAATTTCAAAATTCAACAAATAACAGCAGTTCTTCGGAAAAATCGGTGGACTGTTCCCGATACTATCAAAGGGCTCATCGTTGAATAACCTTTTTAAAATATGTAAAGAACTGGGTGCCCGTCCTAACATACCAGTAGATAAATTGTACGTAAGAAATTTTTTGTAAGAAATTGTACGAAGGTAAACCGAAAACCCAGAAAGAGTGTCTCTAAAATAGCCGCAGAACATAAAAAAGAATACCAGCTTCAGTTCATCCTGAATCAATTTGTTGAAGTTTACATCGAACTGGATTCTTCGGAACAGTAAATGGTTTTTTTTAAGATGTCTGGGACTGTTTTCTTCCAACTGATTTACTTGATAACTTGTATCTCCTCAATTTTCTTTTACAGAAGTATTTTTTTAAGATTTTATTCATATTTACAATGATATTGTCCTAGCCAGAAGAACTTGATCTTGATCGCATGAATTTGGCACAATTGTTCTTTGAAAAGATTAAATAATATAGTTTAAGATATGATCCGGAACCCAGCGCGTCTGCAACCGTAGGAGTTTATATTAGGCAGTGAAGTTTTGTTATTAAGTGAATTCTCATAGTTTCCCCACTGTTTCCGAAAACGATTATGTCTATTAAAAATCAGAGATACTTGCAGTAAACTCCAAAAAATTTGGTTTAAAGCAAAAGTAGTCGCGAAGGTTATTCATATTCAACGAAATTTTATAACTTCTTGGACATTACTTAAGTCAATGTATTAAAAAAAAATTGGAGAAATTCGATAAAAATGAGAGGTAACTTCAGAACATTTATGTGGTCTTAAAATAGGGTTTTAAGCAAGAGAAGACACACATATTATACAAATTCAACAAAATTCAATTAGCTAGATTAGATGAAATTCCGAAGTTCTCCAGTACTCCAATAGCGATTTTCAAAGAAAATTAGCAGCATAAATTTATAAATAATAAATATGATGTATTATTAATAAGAAACAAAAGCAATTTTTTTGGACTTCAAGCTGTGGCGGTTCGTTTTTGTAAATGCAATTTTTTAATTAATTTGGGAGTACCTCACAGTTGGCCCAAGCCGAATGCAGCTTTTGTGCTATTATAAACTTGAAATGATTTTTAATATTAAAATTTATTATTTTTGTGATTTTTGTCTTTCTATCATTGGAATGTCTTATGCGAAGAGCTTTGTGTCGAACTGTATTTCCTAAAAACATATGAAATTGATATTACTGAAATATATCTATCGTCACGAATAATATTGACAAAGTGTGTATAATTTTCGACTTGAATATTTCGGTAGACCTATTAACTCAGAATTGGTGCCTTAGGACTACTGCCGCCTTCAGACCTCGTATTTTGCAATGAAATTACGTTATAAGGTGAGTTACCATTGCACTGAAATGGTATGTACCTCCAGTAGTCCTATGTCGTCCGAAAAGAGGGTTAAATCAAAATTTGGCCAGAAAAATTAATCATATTTAATTTATTTTTTTTTTATTGAGTTATCATTGTTATGATCTGGATGACTGGATGAAAATCAGATAAACCTCCAATAAACCTTTGGGTCCAAAAACAGGGGTTTGAGCAAAATGACCAATAAAATTATACCACGATTATACGATGCGGAGTCTGTTGGCAGAAAAGTATTGGCTGTGGTAGCAAAAGAAGTTTGAGTTGGACTTGGTGGTATACAGCACAGCTAAACATTTTCAGAGTGACGTGTTGAAATGAAACGATAACTTTCTTGATTGTTTGCAAATGAATTTCTGAAGGGCACGATGCAGTAACTGACTGACTATTGCATCTTAGTTGTTTTTGAAATTCTTTTGCCTTTACAGTTGCTAAAGGTGTATTAAATTAAAATTTGGAAATATTAAGTTGCTATAACTTCCTAAAAAATTATTATTAATATTATAGGAATTTTATTTGTTATAATTTCAGGTTAGCATTAAAACGCTCATTTGAACCGATGAGGCAAATAAATTAATTTTTTTCTATTTATATATTTTATACCACTCATTTATTTCAATAAAGATGTTGCATATAGATCAAAGTTCATTTCTCTTCAGAGAAATGTTCACAATTAGTACCAAATGTGTTTTTCAAATTCTTCGAAAAACTTTACATTTCACTGGTACTTGTTTCTATGTGAAAGAACTAAAGTTTAATCAAAAAAATATCATTTTTTCAATTTGAATTTTTGACCATAATTACACCAGAAATTATATGCAGATACGTTTTGTTTTTTCTTAGAAACTTGCTGCATCCCAGTTGGCTATGCCATATTCTTATTATTTAAAAATGATTCTGTCTGCTGGCATACGCTTACTACTTAATTATGTATGTTCTCCGAACTGCTTTTTACTCTAAATTTTTAATATTTAAATAGCCTCGAGTTAATCTCAAAAGCCCTCTTTGGTTTAGCATTTCGAATGTTAAATATCTGCCACTAACACTCCTACAGCATGGCTAGCAAAAAACCAACAAGCATCAGCGAATTTATTTTTCAAGTGTTTAATTTGCGTGAAAGCTACAAAAAAAATGTTGCATAATTATAAACGCAAACAAACCGTAAAGTAAACTTTATTTAAATATTGCAATGCAGGACCAAAAAACGAAATAAAGTAGCTAATTATAAAGGTATATATTTAAACTAAAAACCTGCACATTGATACAAAAAAAAGTAAATATTATTTATTCTGCCATTCTTTTATGAAACTGAATAATTCTGATTTAGTTTTAAAAAAGTGTGATTATCACTGATGATATATTAACTGTTTCTGAAACGAGCTTTAAGTTAATTATTTGGATTTGAATTGCAGTTATTATTTCAATTATGCACAATACTCAATTATAATTATAAAAATTATAATTATTTATATTCGAATCAAGACGATTCGTTGTATATCTGTTAATGTTGTATAGGCCATTAGTTTTGCATTAATTTTGAGCGTTGAATGAAAGGATTCTGTACTCAAATTTTTTTCGATATATATCAAACCTTCAACGTTCGGTTCTAAATAAGATATATGATGGAGAATAAAATATAAGAACATTTGGGATTGTTTTGATATTGTTGCCTTTAGTCATACTTTTTTTTATTCTTGCACCCCTGTTGTAGATGTACTGGAGTTCGCTTTAGTTTTCATGCAGTTATATCCATTGCTTCTAATTAACAATAAGTCGGGACTACCGCCAACTCCATATATGAGTGATTTCCAAGAAATATAAAATCGTTTGTACATATGTATTATATACATTATATTCAAAGGTCACATGCATACTACTCTACGTGGATGTGCAGTGATTTATCATTTTTCGAATGTTGAAAAAATATTTTATAAAAAAAGGATTACGATATCTTAAAAAGGAATAAAAAAAACTGCTTGCATTGTGGTTTTGACAAAGCAGTGTCAATGATACTGTTGTCCTCAAGCAAGACTAACATTCTTACATGTTTGCATTTAATTCAAATCCTCTTTAAAAAATGAAATTCAAAAGAAATTTCTGTCTGTGAGAATGTTGCCTTAATGTAATTTTAATGATTAAAAAAAAGTGCTGGAGCTAAATTGTAATATCGAATTAATTCCAATTCAACTGTTTGTATATTTTCTTGAATATTTTTAAAAAATTATATTATTTTTTTTTATTTTTTTTGGATTTTATTTGTGCTCCAACCCATTCGCTTTGTTGTGCTGTTATTATATGCAGAACATTATGATGTTTTCAGTTGCTGCCACAGAACATTATTTTCATGTAAATGGAAATTTGTGTTTGGCTTGTGTCACGTCCTTCTCTTGCTTTTTGTTGTGCACGCTTTGCTGGCAAAGACAGCCACGCGTTGCCGGATTGTTGCCGTTTATTTTATGGCCAATGACAAACGTTTTGTTTTTCATGCACAAAAGTAAAAGTGTAACACCAATTTGCTGCTTATAAAATATACAAATAAAAAGATTAAAATAATAGAAAATTTGGAAAAAACAATGGATTTCATTAAATTTTTGTTATTGTTATTTATGTTTTGACTTTAAAACGTTAAACTTTTGATATTTTTACGAGCGCATAATGTTTTGCAATTTTCATGAAAAACTTTCAGCGGGTGGAGCCGACAATATTTGCTATCATTTTTGGCATGTTTTTTTGCTATGGAAATACTTAAATTCTGTCATAAAATATTTTTTTTATTTTAATTTTTTTTATGTGAAGAGTTGTCAAAAGCATGCAAAGCGTTTGTAGGATGTACTTCATCAGTCGTTATAGCATGTTTGATTTTATGCTTGCCGCTANAAGGATGTACTTCATCAGTTGTTATAGCATGTTTGATTTTATGCTTGCCGCTNTAGGATGTACTTCATCAGTCGTTATAGCATGTTTGATTTTATGCTTGCCGCTACTCGCAGTTTATTTTGAAATATTTCAATTGAATATTTAGTATTTTTTATTGCTACCACATAGAAAATAAATAAAAATAATCGCTTTGATTGTTGGAAAATCCATGAAAGTGCAATACAAAGTCAAATGGGGCAATCGATTTCAAAGGCTTAAGTTTGTAGTGTTCTAAAACACTACAAGCATAAATATTCTGCTCGCGTTATCCTACTAGTTTCTAAAAGTTCGATAATTCCAAAAAACGCATTTAGAATTCGTGGTGATTTCAACTTTTAACATGGAAACAATTTGTTTAGACCAATGTATCTTGGCAATTTGCATAATGCATAGTACATAATGAAAGTTGTACACGATGTTAAGCTGAAATAACTAATAGCCGACTTATATCTCACATTAACAGTAATATGAAATACTATGCAAAAAAAAATAATGAAAATTAGTTTTTAAAACATTAATTCAAGTACTTTAATACATAATTGACCTTAACGTTCAAAATTGGTTGGTGTCTAAGAGGTACATTTAGCTTTGGACCATTTGGGTGAAATTCAATGTTGAAAGTGGTTCAATGCTAAAGCAACGTTTTACGAAAGTCTTGAAATCATATATTCATATACAAGAGGTTCAGTAACATGATTTTTTAAATTAAGTATTATTAAATTAAAGAGTTGAAAATGCAATCTAATAAAATTCAAAACAGATGCAACAACGTTTATTAATAAAATATACAGAGCATATTTCAAGGCACTGAATTGAACTATAATACCAAATTTGAATTAAACTTAACGACAGAGTTAAAGAACTACTGTGTCCGAAATTTTTTTTTTTTTTTTTAAAGAAGAAGTTTTTTTTGTTCATCCAAATTAATTTCATACCCTTCGAAGTTTNCTTAACGAAAGAGTTAAAGAACTACTGTTTCCGAAATTTTTTTGTTTTTCCCCCCCGATACAATGCACTTATGCCAACGTTATTTCAATTCCTCGAAGCATACCAAAACGTCGTTTCCTGGTATAGCCTTCAAACCGCCAAGCACTTCACGTTGAATCTATTCAAAAGATTCAAAGCGGTGAACCCCTCTGTTTAGTTTGAGAAATACCCAAACTCGGGGCAAGTCATCAACACGTTCTCTGTCTTTTTTGAAGTCTTGTGTACCATTTATTAACATTTCTCTGTGACGTTGTTGGTTCACCCTGTTCAACATTCTGCACGTTTCCGCAGCCGAAATTTCATTGCCCAAACAAAATTTAGTGACACTTCGTTGCTCAGAAAAATCAGACATTTTAAAAGGCGCCAAATTCACTTTAAGTTATTAGACAACACAAGCGTACCCATATGAGTAATGATGATATTCAATTAAAATTTGACACAGATGCCCACAACAGTATTGCCAACATTAAAATGAAGCTCTTCTGTTCTCGAAGGAACAAGGAAGTTTAAAGTATAAATGAACTTTACTTTTTAAACAGCCTAGTACATGAAAGGCAGAGTGCAAGACACCGAACTGAACTATAATTTCAAATTTGAATTAAAAGTAACGGGACAGTTTAAGTATAGCGGAAATGTTACCATGTGAATGTTTCCACCAAATGCCGTGGTATAGGCATTACCTTGTGCAACAGTATCTGGCCAATTAAAGCAATAAGCACATGAGTAAGTTAATGGAATGAAATTCAATCAGCACCAATTTATTGGAGTCCACAACAATAACTAATTATGTTTATTATGTACTGCGAGTACTTACAACATTACTCAGCTTATATTTGAACTAACTGACTCAACAGAATGTGTTAGCTAGTTCGTTNGCTCAGCTTCTATTTGAACTAGCTGACTCAACAGACTGTGTTAGCTAGTTCGTTATTGGCGTTAATTTCTGTTACATCTGTTATTCACAGAATCAGTCATAATATGCCTTCCTTTTTCACATTAATCATTTATGATCCACTAACGCCAGAGAGTTACTTTATTTGGACGAAGCGCAGTTGTATAGAACACTTCACCTTGTTTGGGCATCAAGGAAGCTGTAACCTAACATGGACTATTATCTGGAATAGTGTGAATACAAAAGATTGCCCCTTGAATGTTTTTAATAATAGCATCATACGGTTCTCTCGAAGAGGAATTGAGGGTACTGCATAACTCATAGGTAGCAGTGACCCTCCTCTAGTTGAGTATTTGAATCAAAGATAATTTGTGTAAAACTGCCTTCTATATATATATGTAAATGTGCCAGTTCCAAAAAGAGTACAATTGCTCGAAACCAAGAAAACTACTGCCTAAGCATTGGCCCTATGTGAATAAACCCCCATATGACTATATGGAACACAGTACATTCTATGCATCCAGAGAAGATAAAGTCAGTGCAAAAATAGTTCATGCTGTTGGTCTACAGGGATTCGACTCGAGTGCACAGTATGCTCTTCCCATGCATGAAAAGAATCATAAACAAAGCAATCTCCAATCCCTCAACTATTGCCATCGATTACTCAAGTGTACGTTTAGCTTCAAGCTTCTGCAAATTCTTGAACAAAGCATTAAGTTCTAATTTTTTTCTAAATGCATCGATCATGTAGTAAAATAATATACATCAATTCATAGAAATATGGTTCTATGTAAAAAGAGATGACAAGTGAAGCTCGACACTCTGTCTGTTAATCTATTTGCCTTCAGAAAATCTGTTTGTCTGCACTTGTTTTGTCACTGTCCGTATTTAGTTCTATCCATCTCTGTGTTTTTTCGCTGTTCTGTATGCCTGCCTATCTTTCTGTCTCCAAATTTTTTTTTATTGGTTTTTATTTTTTTTGGAACGTCAATGCATGAAAGTCGTCACGTTGAGCTCGTTCCCGCTAAAATACCCGACACTTCCCAAAAACTTCTGTGGGTTCAGCTTACTTTATGCTACAGTAATGCTACTCAATGCGCAAGTAGGTTACATTCGGTAATGCCTTCTATCACGTTCTTTGCATCTTCTGTTTCTCAGTTAAATTTGGCTGACGCTATGTGTATATTGACCTGCCCTTCTATAGTCGCGTTGCCCCAGTGCGTACTGAAGGGATCAGTGATGTGCTTGATCTTGAATAAGTTTGCTCTTAAGCTCCATAATCACTAAAAATTTATGTCAGTTAAACATGAAAGGTTAGTGTGAAAAAATTCACAAAAAATATATATGTTTATTAAATTTAGGATTTCAAGTTGCATCGATATATCCAATTGGAGTGCTTAAAATTTGTATCAGAAAAAACACGTTTGCATTTTAACCCTTATTAAAATCAATGAAATTTCGAAAATTGCATTGGCCTTAATATTGGCAACCTGAGATTTCAGAATAGGCCTATTCCACAACAAATTTGGGGTGTAATCTAAAAAATTACCATTTGCGTATGTAAAATTATGATGTTTGGACACAAGACGTACCATGAAAATAATAAGCCATATTCATCGATTAAACTAAATGCAACTTCATGACTGAGTTCAAATAAGTAATATCAATGTCCAGAANTGAAAATAATAAGCCGTAGTCATCGATTAAACTAAATGCAACTTCATGATTGAGTTCAAATAAGTAATATCAATGTCCAGAAAAACAATTGAAATTTTTGATTTTAATTCAAAAGAATCTCATAAACACCTTTCAGGTTCATGAATAGTTTTTTTTTTATAAATAAAAAAAAACACAATCAATTTCTTTATTTCAATTCTTTATTTTAATTTTTTTTTTAGAGTCTACTCCAATAAAAAGCTTTAAATGCATAAAAACTCTGAAAAGTCTACAGCGACTTGAACATCTGTATAGTATATATTATAGTTTATAGTAAAGAAACATACCTACTTTCCATTCCCTAATGCTCTGGGCCATGACACTAAGTGGTGAAAATGTAACAAAAATGCAAATATTGTACTCCACATCAAAGAGTACTCATAAAATGCAATGATACTAATTAAATTAAAGGCCACTATTAAAAAGGCCTGCGGACTTAATGCAATAGCGGCTGCAAACTAATGTTACTTCATTATGGCTACCGACTGGTCGCATACATACAAACTAGCCTATTTACATTTAATGCCATTTTTAGTACTGCTTTATTTTACATAGGCAACATTTCGCTAAATTTAATATAACAACTGGCCTGACAACAAACGCTTCTACGTAGCTTGAGTGGCAATTAATTAGTGGCCAATAGCCGACGCTTAAGCTAAGCAAAGCATGGCAATCAAATGTCAATGTAGCACTTGTGCCATTCTGGTAGTGATTTATTTGTAGATATTTTATAGCCACCTACTGAATCTATTTTTCCAAAACAGGCAAACATTTTTCTCGCATTTATTATTTATGTACGTTAAGAAGTAAACATTTATTGGACTTCCACGTGCACCCTCGGAAAAATTGTTTGATATATAGAATGTAATGAAAAGTGGCTCAATTAGTGAAGGAATTGTGTATATTTGTGCATTATTACTAAGTTTATACTATTGCCCAACACTACTAGTACACTGAAACCTTTTGTATGCACGTTTTTCAAAACACTTTAATAGTGAACGCTTTGCATTGAAGCCTTATAAATTGATCCTGGAACTTTATTTGACTGTTGACTGGGAAAACCCAGCAACTGTCATGTTTATTTCTATGCTAATTCTGAGAAAATGTGCTGTGTTGGCCTTTTCGTTGAAGTGGTATTGCGAGTTCGAATTTACTAGCATGCATGGTATTCTGAACACCAACATGCAAACACACTATTGTGAGGCTATGGGCCTTCTTCTGACTTTGTATCGACCATCGACAATTCTACTAATGATGTGTTCGAATACACGATGAAATGGTTTTACAAGTTCGAATTGACCTGCATACAAAAATAATATAGTGACTAGCTTCTGCATTATTGTGACGATTTCATATTGTACAATTTTTTATTAATACAGAAAATGCCAGCGCTTCGAATAAAATTTTGAGCAGTGGAACGTCTAATTTTTTTTTTTATGCCTGGGATTGTATTCTATCCATCACAGCATAAAATTTTGATTGAACAAAAACAGCTTCTGTCAGATTTCCATGGACGATCGAAACTAATAAAATGGCAAATGTTCATCGTTAAACGAATTTCAATTTGATCTTATAATAGCATCAAAATTGTAAATTTGCTGGTCCGTGATTTCTGCTTTCTACGTTTAATTGGTCCGGAACGGCTCGGCACCTCGCTTACCTTCAAATTTGTTATTTTAAATTCCGCACAAGAAGGAACAACATATCAACAAAAGGCTTTGATATTTTTTAATGAAGATGATAGAAGTTATTTTAAATTGGTTAAGTTTATGTCGATATTATAAAATAAAGGAGTATGGACTTAAAATAAAAAAATGCCGTCTACATNTAATATAAAATGGACTTAAAATAAAAAAATGCCGTCTACATTTTCATAAAATATTCAAACACTACGTTTTGGCCTTAGCTGATTGTAATATTTTTTGTTGTTCATTGGTAGTCTAGGGCTAATTTTTCATTTGCTACCGGAGATTCAAACTCAGTTAATAGCTATTTTCGATCTTAAAATGGATGGTATCTTTGAAAGATTGCTGTCAGGGTAAATGTATGACAACGTACACGCAGTCTGAATAATTGACTTGTTTCTCTTAAAAGAAGATGCCTATCAGTGAACAGCATGCGTGATACGCTTATACAACTTATATTACTTATCATCCGATCAACATCATTTTCAATTTGATTCGATTTAATAATGTCGGTCCTTTGATAAAATCTACAGCAAATGCGATCAGATTTAGATTTACTTTGCAAGGTTCGCAGGCTTAATAGAAAATTCATAGAACTTGGTTTCGATCGCACCAATATTTTGGTATCCGTCAATTAAATTACTGTCATCAAACGTCGTCTGGCATTAAAATCTGATTAATAAAGGTTACCTCAAGGGTCCAACATAAACTGCTGCACAGTATCATAATTGAGAGTCATTTATGTCTAATGACGTGGCAGACCTTATGCGCTTCTACCAAAATACTTAACCTCAAAAATATTTTACAATTTAAGGCTTTTTCTGCATTGACTTCATTTTGAATACCTTTTTGAAGACGCTTGCTAGTATGCAGCTGTAAAAAGTTTTATCAGCTTCGCATCTTAATGATTTTTTGTTTTCTCTCAATTCGCAATCAGGCTAATGCACAGAAGCCAGCAGGCAAATAAACTTTAGTGCAAATACAATGTAATGTTTTTTTTTTTTTTTAAATTAAGATTAAATTTATTTCCACTAAAATCACTGCTGTCCAGGAGAGTGTATGAAACCGTGCAGACGTGGCAACGCTGGCAGCAGTTGCAAGTGTGCGAGCGCGTTAAATTTATTGCTTACTTTATTGTTATTTCTCTATTGTCTTTATTTTGCTTTAATTTTTCATTTCCTTTCTTCTTGCTGTGTCCGTATTCAAAATGCGCATACCGGCTAAAAGCTGCGTAGTGTTTGCCAAAGCGCTGCTGGTACCTTTTGGCGCCTAGAGCGCTGCGTCACGCCATGACATTTGCGTTGTTATTGCCAAAAGCGCAAACGGAACAATGACAAAGCCGAGCATTAAGACTGGCAGTCTGGCAAGTAAAGCAAAACAAAAAATACAAACTCTTTGACTGTGCGCTAACATAAATCTGTGCATAAACTAAATGCAGCGTGAGTGCGGAGGCGGGCACAGAGGGTTAGAAAAAGGCTACATGTCTAAGTGTTACGCAGAGCCTAGCCCTACTGCACACTTTAGGTGGCAATATTTGGCACCTTTGTATGTGTAAAAGATACGCCAAAGCAATAAAAATATTTCCACACAACTGCTCCCCACATGTGCGTGAGTGTGTGTGTGTGTGTGTATTGAGCTGCGTGCGCCCAATTGACTGCCGCCTTTTTTGCATGCTATCGGCTTGTTGACTTTTTTTGCATTTGCCTATAAGAATTATGAAATCGTTAGGGACAACTGTAAATACTACAAACTTTTAGCAGCGTTTACGCACACATGCTACATACACATGGCTGTTAGGGTGTTGCTCGCAAGCATGTAAGGCTATAAGCGCATTTACCATTTACGCCATTTAAATTTTATTTTTCACTTTTTTAATTGCAATATTTTTTAAGCATTTGGTCGATTTATTTTTTTCCTATGTGCCCTTTGGGCGTTGGCGTACATGAATAATTAAACTTTCATTTTGTGCAAGTGGCACATTTCTAAACTCATTTTCGCGGTCTTTTGCGACGCAAAAGCGCTATACCGCGGTTTAGCTCGACTATATATCTGCTGCCGCCGCTATTTATATCGTTACTACACATGTGCTGGCATTGTTTTGTACATATATGTGTATGTGCTTTTGTGTATGGTCTCGTCGGTTACCGCAGAGTTATTTCAGCAGTGTGTGTAAGCTGTTTGCGCCTGAGCGTAGTTAGTGACTCTTTCCAATGGCCCATTTACATTTGCTTAAGCCTATTAGCTTGTTGTTTATTACTTCGCCTAGCTCGCTACGCGGTCAAGTCGCAATTTGTCATGATGTTCTACATTTTTGAAAAGGATGGCAAATGATTGAAAGCGTTTTATTTTAGTGACCATTGAAGTCGCCGCTCCATTAAGTGGGCGCACAAATGCAATACAAACAATTATATAAAATATAGTTATCAGAGCAATGTAATCGCTCAAATAGGAAGTTCAACCTAAAAAAGTTAAGAAGCAATGAAATTTCTTCATGAAATTTTGCAAGGCCGATAATAAGTTAATGAGTAAAATTTGGGTGAGTTGCCACTCCTTGCAAGAGATTCAAAACAATCAATCAATTGATGACCAGCGAATATACAGTTACTTACAAAATTTAACACACTTAGTTGTTTGGTCAAACATTTTTTTTTGGTTTAGTACTTGGTGTACCCTCTTTTGGCTTTAAGTACTGCCTGCATTTTTTGAAGTATGCTATCAACTATGCCATTACCTTTTAAATTTTTCGGGAATTTCTTACCATACCGCATGGACTTTTGACTACATCTCCTAAATACTTTCGATTTGATCAGTAACAGCTATTTGTAACACCCGGCAACTTTTTTGTTGGTGCTGTCAGCTTTTCCAGGTATTCTATATGCTGTTCCGACGCCTTTGGACATCATGCATCCCTTTACCATAATGGGGCCACCGCCAAATTTTAGAGTTGGTTTAACACGCCTTGGCTGCAGTTTTTCGCCAGGCGTTTTCCTAAGCGGTTTATTTTGGACTCGTGAGACCATATCACTTTTGTCCAATTTTGTGCAGTCCCATGTCTAATTTTTTTTTCAAAATTTATCCAATTCTTAATAAACTTGGTTGACAACAGGATCTTTTTGAATTTTGCCATTCGATCTAAGTCAGCGTTCCCAATGTCCTGCAAATTGTTTCAACTGAAANCTTTTTGGATTTTGCCATTCGATCTAAGTCAGCGCTCCCAATGTCCTGCAAATTGTTTCAACTGAAATGTCGGTGTAGAGGTCAGAATTAACAGAATGCTTTATTTCAACTGCATTTTTGATTTTGTAGCATTTTCTATTCATCATCTCCAGTAAAAATGTTGGGCCGACCACCTCAATTTTTAGATTTTCGCGGTTATGANACTTTATTTCAACTGCACTTTTGATTTTGTAGCATTTTCCATTCATCATCTCCAGTAAAAATGTTGGGCCGACCACCTCAATTTTTAGATTTTCGCGGTTATGACGGGCTTTACTAATTAGTTCCATGGATACAGATTTTTTATTTCTTCTTCAGTCAATCACTTTGTCCATTAAGCATTTTCCAAAACTGTTTCGAATGTAATCAGACCCAATATATGTTTCTTCAATTAAATTAAAAGGAATTAATTATTAAACGAATTTAAATAAGGAAAAGAAAAGAAAATAAGCACGAAACATACACTCAACTTGGACCGATGTTATGTTGCTTTCAAATTATTAAGTTAAGAAGCCAAAAAAGGAAATCATTAAGCTTGAAATCCATTAACAAGTGGTTCGGCCTAAAGATGTTGAATCAAGTCCAGTTTTGTTACACAAATTCATTAAATTTTCGTTGACTCAATAGTGAAATTCCGACGAATATCGTTAAGTTTTCTTTTTTCGGACCACATAGGTGTATCGGAGTAATATCATTTTTTCTTCCAATGATATTCATTTTTTGTTCACGGATAGATCAGAACTATCACTAAATAATCAAATTTTGCTGAATTAGATTAATTTTTCTGGCCAAATGGATTAAAGCTCTGTTTTCGGACCAAATTTGGCTTTCAACAAATGATGCGAGATTTTTTAACGCACATTGGTCATATTTATGTACACTCAATAACTAAATGTTATTGAATTTAATTGCTTAGTTTGGCTAATTTTGCATTAAGGGCTTTATTGGGATTACATATGTAAGTGTATTGAAGGTAAATCTATATTTAAATCATTCATGATTTTACCACAATTAAAGACGATATGATTATCCACCTTATTAAAAAATTTCATAGAAAAATTTCGTTAAAAATTAAACCTGGAAGGAACGACTCATATTTGAAAATAGCCTATATAACTTCTTAACTGATATGTCAAACTGACAGGCGGGTTGTGTGTTACGATTAACTGCCCGAAGCTCACCTCTAAAGGTCATACAGACTGGCAAGCCACTGTTGCATATTTCAAGCAGAAATGTTTGCTGCTGAATTGGTACAAATAACCTGCAAACGTATGGTCACCATAACCATGTACTGGCAGTGAAGCTGCATTAAAAGCCATACCCTCGAACAACGTACTCTTCAAAATGCAACAAAGCGTTCCTGGATTCAAGGTGATTGAGGCAAACGAATAAACGTATGCACTGGCAAATGGGCTTGGAATATAAACAAATCCATAACCCTCCCAACCCCATTCACATACATACAGCAAGGGCGTAAGCACCGAATGCAAACAGCGACTAACTTTTTTTTTGTTTTTTTTTTAATAAGCATTGCAATAGAATAGAATTCCTGGCCTTAAGATTGAATTTCGCCAGACATATTAACCAATTACCAGCGGAGAATTTTTCATCTGCCAAACTTAGGCGTAGAAAAAAAGCTGTACTAGTGATTATTTTTGATAGCTTTTTCCCACACATAACCAATTCTATTCAAAATGTGCATGTTGCTATTGCTCTCATTAAACCAAAAAACCTTACAACTGAATTGTCTAATTTGCGTGCATTAGTGAAAGTTTGAGACAAGTAGTCAGCAATAGTATTTTAACTTTTCTATGGGCTTCAATTCGTCTTAGGTGCCAGCCTGCGGTCATGAGAGAAGCTTTGTTTTAAACACGTCTTAGACCTATTATAATACATATGGATAAGATCGGCATTGGTTTTGAGTATCGTTACGATCCAATCAATAATTGGGGTGCGTCCAGTACACGTCTTCATCCACAGCTGTGGTCGCAAGTCTATTGGAGCCATGAGAATAAATATTTTTCTATGAAAATTTGTAATTATGTAGATAATCGTAGCATCTTGACATGTTCAAATGTGTATGATTGGTTAAAAATCAAATACACTTCTATTTCGACAATGTGGTTCATAACGAAAGGTTTTCAGAATATTTAGCCATATTGATTAACCGAATTATAAACAATTTCACTATTGAGTAGATAGAAATATGCTCAATTT
>JXOS01021608.1:0-13190 GCA_001015075.1 Cirrula hians
AATCGTGTTTCAAAAATGGTCATGATTGCATAAAAATGGGATGCACCTGTAGTACAGCTATGTGTATTCATTAGTACACAAAAATATAATCAATGTTTGTAACAGAATGGGCTTGCTTGGATGAAAATCTGTGTTGCCTTCTGAAAACTTTTTCTTAAGTCCAATAAAAAAGTGCTTTATTCAAATTGTGAGTTGTGTCTATTTAACAATTTGGGAGCGACGGATATCTCACTGTCGACACTAGCCGACTGTTACTTTCTTACTTGTTTATTATTGTATTTTGTAAAACATTCTATTACGTTACCTAGAAACAGGAACTTCCATTGTCGTCATTTTAGTAAATCGAAAATATTTGCTACCTCAAATATATTGCACGCAATAAGCGAAATATATTAATAAATACAATATTTTGTTAAGAAAAAATGGAAAATATAAATTTTGCAGCGGAATAAATTGGTTGTAGCTCTTACAAGTTGCCAAATTTTAAATGAAGATTGTAAAAATATAAGGGAACCCGATACTGAGTGCGCATTATAAAATATTTCGCGTGCAAATGCTGTTAACCGCATGCCACAGCAAGCAGCGAACAGAGCCACACATACGCTGCCACATCACAGCTCATGCAATATGAATGATGATTCCAGCTAGGTCTTGTTATTTGAAAAAGTAAATAACTTTTCACTCTTTCATTTGCTTTTATCATTTCTATGCTTTCAATTTCACATTTTCTATAAAAACATGCAATAAGCACAAATTTGATGCGAAAATTGCCTGCATAAAATAAATGCTAGCGAAAGAACAAAACGAAACAAAAAAAAAAAAAAAAAAAAAAAAAAAAAAAAAAAAAATATATGAAAATTATGTAAAAATTTGCAAGTATAAAAATTGTAATCGAAAACAAAAGCTAGGCATAATGAAATATATATTTTTTGCAGCAAATTTGAATACTATCATAACAGCGCTGTGCAATTCGGGAGCGCAGCGCTACAGCGGCAAAGAATAATGAAGCAAAATAGACAAATGAAAATGCGCATTGTTGGCAACGCTAACGTTTTAATTTTCTAAAACTGCTTCCACAAAGTGCGCAAAAGTACACAAAGCCACAAACAAATTGAAATTTCATGCCAAAATTGATAGAAGTTGACGTTTTCCATGAGCTCAAACATATATTATTTCCTTGATATTTTGAAGCACAACATGAGGGCATTGTACATGTACCGCGCAGATAAAAGATTCTGTTGCCATTGTTGGCTTTATTTTTTTGGGTTTCAATATCTTCCTTATTGTCGGGAGTATGTGTTTCATTTGTGTGCTCATTTCCCCCGCTAAATGCAATTATTTCAGTACGAATTGCTAAAAAGTTTTTGACAGGTATAATGATGCAGCACATGGTGCCGAAGCTGTTTTCCGACGAAAACAAATTTCGAGAGCATAACAGCAATCAGATATTAATACAAAAAACACCGGTCGTACTTGTGGTAAATGTATGAACAAAGCAGCTTCATTATGTTTTTAAAATCTATCATTAATTTAATGTTGATTTTTGCATACGTTATCATATGTTGAAAAACATTTACTTTTAAATAAATTAAATAATTTATTGTACACGTAGCCAATGGTATAATGTATATTAGTCTAAGCCAAACGTTGGTTACACCTGGACCGAGTGACCCGAGAAATTTAATATCATCACAGAATTCAATTTAGCGATGTCCGTCCATCTTTCCGTTATCAAACTCTTGAGAAAACGCATGGGGCTAGAATTACAGAATTCGGCCCACATAGTCTATGGAAAAATTTTAAAAGTTCTGTTGGAAACAGATTTTGCTTAAATGTTACAATCACAGGGAATGACTGAAAAGTACTCCCAATCCTATACAATTAGGAGCATGTAATGAAGCATCCGGCTTTTATGCTAATTACCGTTATATCGGAGTAAACGTTCTAGGGAAGGTACCCGAAGTTCTGCACTGATTCTGCTGAAATTCTATTATCCGATAGAAATAACATAAAAATGCATCCGTAAATTCGGGAGCATATGATGAACCATCTGACTTTTATACCAATTTCCGTGCAATCGCGAGTAAACTTTCTATAGGAGGTTCCCGATGTTATAGAGAGATTTTGCTCAAATTATACAATGTTATGGAATGGACTCAAAAATGAATCTAAACCAAATTTCAGTACAATTCGATTAAACTCTTGGTTTTTATACTTAATTTCAAAAACTCGGAAGTAACCGTTCTATGGGTGGTACCCGAAGTTATTGGCCGATTTTTACCGTTTACGAACTTGACGTTACTTTTTAAAAATTTTGTTAAAAAAAATCATTCATAGATTTAACTCAAAATCTACTCAAGTTATCGAGGTGACAGACAGACAAACGGGCAGAGGGACAGATAATAAAAGATATAATTTTGGAATTAAAAGGTGTTCAGACTTCCATCCAATCAAGTCTATTTTTGTTACGCACCATGACTATATTTTCGTTCTCTGAATAATAAATTTTTGTTGAGTATTGTTGACTGTAGCTAACTTTACATACTACCCTCTTTAGGGTAACTTTTTATTGGACAGCCCTCTCCTACTTGGAAGAATTCCTCTCACTGTGCATTATCTTCCTACCCGTATGTCGAGTGGTGTGGGAAACTATGAGGCATTTGATTCCCTCAGGGTCTTATACAGAATTTTGAATGAACGCTTTCATACTATTAATTTTTCAATGTCAACCGATGATTGTTCAAGGTATCTCCTTAATGTAATTAAGATGAATGTATCTTTTTTCTTCTCTAAGTGCGACTGTTAATATTAAAATTAATAAATTGGGGACACGTGTGCATTATTATGATCAATGAACCAAAAAATCGCCAGATTGGATGAAATTCAGTCAAATACTCCTATATGATCCGAAAAGTAGGTTTTAAACCAAATTAGCCGCATACATTATTCAAATTTAACGAAATTTCATTATTTGTTAGACATTAATATAGTCAATGTGTATTTCAATAATGGCATTGATGGGGTGAAAGTTGTGAAACCACCGAATAAAATGTGCACTGGAGGTAAAGAAAAAACGTATTCTTTTAATAAGAAAAAACAATTTTTTTAGATTTCGAGATGTACCATCACATTGTCTGTACTTAACAATATGCAAACGAAATGTAACTGTAACTTACTCACATTTTCGTATAACATAAGATAGAAGTCAATCATTTTGACCATCATATAGTTGAACTGCTCTACAAACCGCTTGAAATTAATTAAGGTCTCAAACTGGAGCCATCATATATATTTAAAATGATATAAACGTAAAAATAAATTGCATGAACTGTAATTATGAAACCAAAAGCAGCCGGTTCGATTTGCCATGTTGACATCGCTAGATTTGCCCGTTATTCAAATACTTTATAGTGAAATATATTTTAATGAATTTCTCTGTTTGGAATTCTATTTTAATCTAATTTTAGATTATTCTATTTTCTCTTTTTAAACATTTTATTTTTTAAAACTTCAAAATATAATAAATACGTTTTATGCTATTTCTTTCATGTTTGATTATGATTTATGGTCAACATGTTTTTGAAAAGTCAAGGCATTATGGCTAGGATAATTTTTCATACTTGCTGTGACTTGTAACTAATGCATGTGGATAAATAGACACATACACACGCAAGTCTTTAAAAATGTTGAATTTCCGGTTGGTTTACTTTTGATAAACAGCCTTTCGACTTAAGGCAACAGCATTAGAAATTTTCAAATCACATTTAGTCATTTCTCATACAGCTTAGCACTATTTATCAAAAATATTGTATTTTCTAGAATTTATGCTATTTATTTGTAGATTACTAAAAGTGTATTTTTATACACTTTCATAACACAGTCTTTATACATACTGACAACAGAATTAATGCAGTAATTTGAATTTAAATGAAATAGATTGATTTTAAGTTAACTTTAAGCCCTTTCGAAGTAATACATTCTTCGAAAGGGCTTAAAGTTAACTTAAAATCAATCTATTTCATTTAAATTCAAATTACTGCATTAATTCTGTTGTCAGTATGTATAAAGACTGTGTTATGAAAGTACTTTATTATGTGCCTGGAACGTCATATTATTCAATATTGATGATCGTCATTTGTTGTAAAGCAATAGGTAAATAACTTTGGCCCGAAGCCATAACTTATTTCGTAAGAATTAATTTAAGTTTTGGAGCTTTATACCAGCAAACTACTTAAAAATAAAAAAAAAGTGTTCTGTTTTAAGATATCCTTAATTTCTTATCTAAAAGAACTTTCAGAGACCAGTTCATATAAAATGTACAAAAATGTATACCAGTGCCCAAAATTAAAACGTACAACTCATGTAATCATAATATTCAATTCTTTTATTACGCAGGGGTTTTTGCATTTGGTGTCGGTATCGACGGTTTCACAAGGTTTTTAGAGCAAGTGGTACACCACACCATTCTGGTTCCAGCAGAAATATAGCATTATCGTCTTGCCTAATCGATCTGGTTTTGCAGGCGAAGTTGATGGTTGTTGCGTTGTTGCGTTTAAAAGGAAATAAATAATAATAATAATAAATTTGTCATCGCCAGTAAAAATACGATGCAAAACTCGTTTTCTATCGTGGCTTTACAAACAAATATCGCAAGTGTTTTTTGTTTTTCCAAGAGTGTTTCATTCAATTCATGTGGCACCAGAGTATTATCATCAACGAATATAATATAATGATAGCATCTGATGCATGTTACTTCTTAAAGAGTATGATCAACATATGCAACGCTGCAGCACTATTGAAATGAAATCATGTTCCGGTACAAAATTTGTCATTTATAAAATGGGTTTAAATCTGGAGTTGTTACTTCAATAACATGATGTACACTTAAAAAACTGAATTTTAAATAAATTAAAATCATTAAATCATAAAATGTACTGTTCCTGTGTTGACGAGCTTAAAGGCAAGTGAGGAAGAATGAGCTGGTGTTAAAACAAATTTTTATTTAAGGTATTCTTTGTGAAAAAATAAAAATTACATTTTCCTTGCAGGTATTATTAAAAACTTACTTTATTTTATTATGTTATTTAAACATATAAAACAAATAATAATTCAAATAAGATTTAATAAAACATAACATTGAAAAACAAGAACGATGTAATAGTCCGTCTCGTCCGACTTCATAAATTCGATGTCATTGAATTGATAAACGCTTTAACTTCCGATGAAAAAAAAAAGTATTTACTCGGTGAATAATTTCACATACCTCCCATACAANGGTATTTACTCAATTAAGTAAAATCGGCGATGAAATGTAAAAACCTCGATCGATTTCGTGAACGGAACAAATCGGTGAATAATTTCACATACCTCCCATACAACATTTTCTCCTGATTTTACTATAATAAGCATATAAGCGTAGTGTTTAATCACATTGTACTGAAATTTGGTATCGAAGCATTTTTAGCCAAATCGATCTATAGCTTCGGGTCCCTCCATAAAACGTTTATTCCTGATTTCACAGAAATAAGCATAACCGACAGTAATTTCATCGCATACTACTGAAATTTGTTCTTCACGCATTTGTACGTTATTGCCATATACGATCATACGATATGATCAAAATCAGTTTAAAAGTTTTGATACCTCGCATAGTCGTTTGCTATCCAATTTTACTTAATTGCGTAAAAAGTTGTAAAATGGGTAGTTGCTGCAATTTGGGATTCTTGTAATATTTTGATGCTTTTATCAATTGTATGATTGTTGGGTATTATGTTGTACGTCTTGACCGACGAAAACATGGATCTTGTTTGATTCTTTAAATATGTCTCAAAGAAACTTATAGTCGGTACTGATTATTTCTCTGCAGTATATAATTCCGTTAAACATATAATACCCTCAGTATATGACTAATTGGTATAAAAAGTGTAAATAAGATTGTTCCAAGGTGACTTCTTCGGGTTCCATCGTTTTCAACCATGTTATGAATGATGGACAAAAATCTTTAATACAAATCTCAGCCAGCAATAGTGTATGATCAACACTATTGGAAGCCTTACGTAATGCTAAACGTACTCCTATTTTTCTTTGTTCATAAAATATTTATATTAAAATTTTTTCAGCATTACGGTTTTATGATGCAACCAACAGCAATAATTACATACGCTCTTTGCTGTTCAATTTTAATTTGAAATGAAATAAACCAAGCAATTACTAGTTCATCGAATATACATCATATCATTTTTTCTCGGTTTCTTTTTATTAGCCCATTTTATTTATATCATTCATGTTTTTTACATTATTTTGTATATTTTCTATTCAAACTGATTGATTGGCATTAAATAACATGCAATAGCACGTTTCACTTTCAATATTTTCTTTTTCCCATTTCCTTTTTGGTTGAATTTTGTTTACTTTTAATTGAGGACTCACGCATTTGCTGCGTTCATGCTCATATGTTCAGCACCAACAAGCCGCGTACGCATACGTGGCATGTATGCTGCAGCTAAGCCAATTGACCCACTCACTCGTAGCTGTTGCTAGCAAGCGCAAGCCAATGAGCCATTAATAAACTGCAAAAATTTAGCTGGCGCAAAAGCAGACGGCTCAAATATGTACTCTAAATAAAAAAAAAAAAAAAAAAAAAACGTGAAACGGGATTTTCTGCTAATTAACTATTCGCAAATAGTGAATGTGGCATATAGCAAATAGGAAGGCAAAATAATTAAATCGAACGCGCAAACGCTGCTTAAATCGCAAAACAGCATAGCAGCAAATCACAGAAGCATTTTGCCGCTGTTGGTTGAATTATTTCGTATCGATTTTATGACTGCTATAATTTGTTATTATTTTGCATTTTTTTGGCATTTTATATTTGAATTTAAAATGCTTATTAAATTTCCATGCCATGCAATTATGTTTACATGCGCCAAATCGCAATTGATGGGCCGCTGGCTGGCTGGCGGGCTGGGCGAAGAACATACACAGCAACCACAGTGCTCACGTTGGGCCAGGTCATTCATTATGCACTCAAATGTAATTGCATTTGCAATATTTGAAAATTAACGAGCGCTCATTATTATTTACATTTATTAGTATGCTGCTTATTTTGCATTTTATCGAATTGTTTTGATTCAATTAGAAGCTAATTAATGGCATTTAGCAGTACACCAATTGCTGCTTCTTTTGCTACAGACCATAAAAGTTTAAATGCAAAACATTATTTATTTTATTATATTTTATATTTTATTATTTCTTGACTAAATATTTACTATGAACTCAGAATATTACAATAACTTGAACTGAGAGAACACAGTAAACCATAAAATATAAAAAAAATTAAAAGAAACTAAACAGGATTAGAAGATAATACATAAAGTGCCCATTTGAGTTCAAGGCAATAATTCTGAATATATATTTATCATGATACTAAATTAGAATTGAACAAATAGCTACTGTGAGATCGGCATACCCTTGTTCAATACCGGGGAATACGTCAATGATAAATTAGAGCATTATTTGTCTTCGAAAATTAAGACGACTCCCATGTGTTCATTAGATGTCAACAACAATGAGTAATTATGGGTTTTCAAATGCTTTTCAAAGTGCTGCTAGTTCCACTGATTTTAACAAATTTTGCTTCCAGTGTAGCTGTGAGAATTAGGGCCCACGGGAACTTACAACATTGCTCAGGGCATATTAGTTCAAGCAGATGCATCATCCTGTACTGGTTTATGTTATATTCAATATACACCAAAGATATTCTGCCGGGATCTCACTATTCACATTAACCACAAACGATATACTGACGTAAAACCATTGCTTTACTGGACCATACTTGAACAATAAGGTGCCTTCAAGCAAATAAGCAGTGCTAAATGGAATGGTGTGATTTCAGATTTCCATTGAATTTTGACAGGAATAGCATCCTAGGTGTCTCCCGAATATGAGTTCTATCTCATAAGTATATTATAGAAACCTGGAATGCTGCTCGTGTTGAGTATTTTAAAGACCAGTTGGATAAACGACTAAGGCTTTATATTATATAGACGTGACATATGTTAACAAAAACCCATATATCAATCAGAAACCCAGTATATTCCGTGTATCCAGAAAATATAAAATCAGTGCAAAAAAAGGTTTTTGCTGTTGCTTTTGAGGAATTTGCCTAGGGTGCATGGTCTGGTATTTCCACATATGAAAGGGGCCAAATGCATCATAATTCTGGCTGAGATAAATGTTTGGGAACAGAGTGCCTTGACCATAACCTTTCCAATTTGTGAGAGCATGTGACAACTGTCCACTTCCCCAGTCAGCAGCTTTAGCATAAAATGCAACCCAGTATTTCACGACGGGATTCCAAAGTTGGCAGATTCTCATACGGTGTAAGATGTATCTGCGTTTCCTAGTTACCTTCTCAATGCAAACATCATGATCTGCTTTGCACGGACTCAATTTTTACACTTTGTTAAGTAGGGCTCATAAAATATCTTAGCCCATCGTTTTACAAGCCCCACTACTGACAGTGCTCTGGAGACTATCAGATTGATATGTTTATGCTACAGGTTAATTTGATGTCTAGAGTTATACGCTGGTCCTTAAAATTTTCCAGACGCTCAAGAAAGATGTGTAAGGCACAGGTGCTCTACGGGAAAACGGCATGACGCAGCACTTATCAATATTGAACTTTGACTGGTTCAAATCAAACCATTTCATTACATTATTAAAACCTTTTTTCAACTGCCTGAGCGCAATCACCTTTGTATCATCTGGATAAGGCAAAACTTTTAAAAATTGAACATCGCTACGCAGATTGGTAATGTACAAACGAAAATGGCCCAAGATGACTTCCTTGGAGAACTCTAGACGATACTTTGATAGGTTTTGATAACACAACGTGCAGCCAAGTATGACACTAGTTAGTGCAGAAAAAAGCCTGCCCTGCTGAGTTTCAAATATAGCTTAATTTTTTCATGTATACATTTATTTTCTATAGCCAACAATCATATACTGAGGTTATTATGGGTTTGTGAAAAATATGTAATGCATAGAAATAATTATATCTAAGTATATATGCTTCTTGGAATCAATCAAGATAGATGTAAAGTTAAAAATATCAAAACTGACTACATAAAAAATTATCAAAATTTTGCTGTAATATCAAATACCAGCCACTTCCGAAAATGTGAACTAAAATCTGCTTCTACGAAATATGAGTTGTATTCAGCAACTTGTGTATGAACTTGTCATAATAAGTCCAAAAGTTAGGAACATTCTTTATCATTTGTTTATTAATACTTTGTTACTGAAGTTTTTATTACAACAAAAATGTATTACTGCCTTGTAAAATGTGTCCTGGCAAATAAAAGCGATATAACTATGCGCTATGCATGCTGTCTGTTGTTTTCAAATTGCTTCATCTTCAATGTGCGGGGGTCCATAGATCAATCCTTGACAAGATTTATCAATTCATTGGAAAAAGATGGTCATGCTGGACATGTGGAGATGTACTCCTTAACTTCTCAAAGTTGACAAACACTGCACGAGCTGCCTTTGTTGAATTGGAGAAATAGCATGGTCGTATTAAACAAAAGTTGGATTGATGGAATTCAGAACCGCAGAGCGTATGAGAATCTGAAAAATTCGTGAGACGTAAGCATAATAACAACAATGGGTTCTGGCAATTGTGGCTTAATTGCGTCAGGTTAATATGACTATGTATCACATGTGTTCGTCAAACAAGGACTTTTGAGTGAATTGAGACAACGTTGGCAATATCTGCCGCATCTTCATCTAGGTAAGAGGACAACGCTCTTAACAGTTGCTGTCGAATGTATACGGCTACAAAAATTGCATCGTTCAAATTCCGGTTTCCTGATGAAGATTTCGTCGAAATTCTTAATGAATCAAAATGGGCTTTTGGTGTAATTTTACATGACGTGTCAACGTCAACAACGTATTGCTGGTAATCTTCTGCCTCTACAATCAGGTCAGCGAATGAAAAAAAGGGGGTTTATACATATTCACGCCTGTTCAATTCTAAAGCAAAAATGTTCTTGTTCCTTATCCAAAATCTTTTACAACAGGTGTCCATAATAATGGAACTTATTGCTGTCAAGATTTTGATCATGCAATAACTTTGGTCCTATACTCCGATATTCCAATTAGAATCTCTTTTGAAATATATTTAATAAAATTGAATTTTTCATGTGAACTACTAAATCCGTTAGGTTTTATGAAATTTAATGAATGTTTTAATTTCTGGACTCTCAAAATTAATTAACGTGTTTAGTCCGAAACGAATTACAATATTTTTTCATTTGTCAGTCATCTGTTGAACTAGTTCACCTGATTTTATACTCAGATGCCAGTACTATAATAATGCAATCGCATCCACACAAATACTATTGCACAATACGTTCCAACTGTGCGTTGAGCACACAAATTTTATGTTTGTTTCCAGCTGGTCCTGTGAAAAATTGTGGTTGTTCATAGCTTTGAATTGTTTTCTTTTTGTTTTTGCTGTTATTTGTGTATAACATTTTTAAATCACATTGCATCACAATCACATTATAAATTGAAACAGATAACCGGTAGATAACCGGCAGTACTTTGATTCTGTCGTATACAATCAATTTTAATTTTATTTTCTTTATCTCTACTAGAAATCCAGATGTCGGATTCATTGTAATGAAACTATACCCTTAGTTATGCCAGAGCTTTAGTTCAAAAATTTAGCTATCCTGCATGGTGCTTTAGCCCAAGTTCATACTCAATGCTCATACCGAAATTTAAAATTATGCTCTGAACTGCGGATGGTTAGACAAAACAATATATCGTAGTCTGCATGGTGTGGCAACTCCGTGCTCGACTAAGCGACCACCTAATGCACATTTAACTCTAAACAGGAGGGTAATCCTATAATTAATAAAATCTTATTATTGCACTGTCCCTAAGACACGCTATTAATTATGTGCCTCAGCTTAAATTTTTGTAAGTTTTTGACTAACTCATAGCTAAGTTGCTAAAGCCACACTACGCTTATATTTTCTAAGAATCGTGCGCAAAGACGTCTCCACGAGCACTTATGCAATCGCAATGCAAAACAGTTGCAACAATTAAAAAAATATATCAGTAATAAAGATAAAATAGATGGAAAAATTAAATGAAATTGGCAACGGCAAACAAAATTATAAATAAATTTGTTCATTTGCAATACAGCTTTTATGTCAAATTAATAACAACAGCTGCTTTAGAAAAAAGTTCAAAAAAAAGTAATGGAATTACTGGCATGACTATTCAAAAGCTAGAGAAAAGGGCATTTATTGCCAATCTACTTAGGCCAGCACATCCAAGCAGTCATACATATCTCACACACATGCTAAATGCACAGCAGAGAAATAAAAAAAAATAAATAAAATAAAATAAAAAAGGAGGCAGCCAGGCTACATAACAATATGGCAATACTTTATGCCGAACANGAGGCAGCCAGGCTACATAACAATATGGCAATACTTTATGCCGAACAAAAGACACTGCGGCGATACGTATTTAGCCTGTGTGTTTGTGCTTTTTGCTGGCATTTTGATGCCATCGCTGTTATTTATTTTTTCTTTGGTTTCGAATGTTGCAAAGCATTTACCCAATCTTTTAATATAATGAAAGCACATTTGGCATACAAATACATAAATTATTATGTAAATCAATTCATTTTGTTATTTCATTCATGTAATTCAATTAAATAAAAAATAACCATATAAAGGGAATTCCAATTGCTTTTATTTTATTTATATATTCAATTTGCTTGCTGTTCATTTGTTGGCGTTATTTTTTGTGCTATTCGAAATGAATGAATACAAAGCGCTAGCAAAACAAAGCACTGAAATGAATTGAATAAGGAAAATTGAATAATGCTGATTACAGCAGCTTACTTATAAAGGGCCAAGTCAAAAATACACTTGCGCGCACTCACACACGCTCACATAACCTAACAAAGCCAATGCGCCACTGCGCTCCGTGCTAGCCGGCTATTTCAAAAAATATCTCTTAAAATGCTAAAAGCTTGTGCTGCAAATATAAAACGTCTCATGAAAATGGTCATGCATTCAGCAAATGAACAATATGTTTTTATTTATTAGTTTGTATTTTTTAACAATTTTCGCATGATTTGTTTGCTTTCTCTGCGTTTCGTGCTAATCGAGGATAACTATAAAGCGTTGACCTCCATTTGCAAAAGTTAAATTTCACATTTGATAAATTTCTCTTCAAAAAGTCTTAAATTTGAGTTTAATCGAACGAACATTGAAAAATGTATAACTCATACGCCATGTTGTTCTAAGCGCCTTTATACGTAGTCAAGTTATAAATACTGGTATACACAAAAATCGACGAGAAATTACAATGTATGAATAATACAAAATAATTTATTTTATTTTCATTACAACAACTTATTTGCAATGACTTCAACTAGCAACTAGCACGCCTTGCCACAATCTGGCCACTCATCGATCGGGAAACGCACTTCATAGAGAACATACAAGCGCTCGCTGCAACGATTAAAGATTTGGCTGTCAAGTAAACGTAGCTGTTTGTTCTAATACCGACCACAGTTTGTAATGCAATGGGATGAGGTCCGGACTACCAGTTGGCTAATCAGCCGGGGATATCAAATCCGGAACGTTGTGGGCTGGAGGAAAGTCGTGCCGGAATGATCGGTGCTGAATATTGATTGGTTGAAAGGCTTGGCAATGGATTCTAACACAGTTGATTTATATATTTTATCCGATCTATTCATATCTTTGTCGCTAGATCTTCAACGGTATCGTACTCCAAAAGTGCACAGCACGATACACGACATTGTGAGCAGTTCCAAGGGGTCACAACGTCCTGTTTTCTAAGCCGCCTGTAAGCAGGCCAAATACAAGAACACGCCTTTTATATGCCCCAATCCATAATTGTAAACAGTCGATACCAACGACACGGGTCAGCTGTAAAAAGCCTAATCAAAACGACATGAATGCGTCCTGTGTTTCGGTTTTTTTTACTATTTTGGATAACCAATTTACCATGTCTTTTTATATACGTCTCCAATGAAATTAGTAAACTGTATATTGCTTTTCACGGTTCATTTATAGCACCCCGAACGCCTGATTGGAGACCTATGAATATATATACCGATATGATCAGCATCACTA
>JXOS01021649.1:0-13733 GCA_001015075.1 Cirrula hians
AGGAACTCGTACCCATCAGAAGGATTGGCTCAGATCCCTTCTTAAAAAAACTCTCAAGGTTCCCAGCCCTCAAAACTGGGGGGGTGGACGGCGCCTGAGACCTGCGCGATCTCACTGTAAGTCGCCGCATTTGTTGAATTAAGCCCAGGTTTAGACCATAGCATGCGACGGCGGTTCTCACCAGGGGGCTTTTCTGGTACCACGGGGTACGGTACCCGGCGGACCAGGTATATAGGGTGCCTTTTCCAAAGGTGCGGTCACGGACATTGGTGAGGTAGCCTATTGGATGCAACGTGGTGGCTGTGGGAGCATAAAATTCGAGGTAAGGTAAGCCTCATACCATACCATGGTAGGTGTCCATGCTGCGTACACAGTACACACTATATGGTACCAAGGGTACTACCTTGGGGTGCTGGTCTGTCACTCAAGTTGGACCCCCCATATTGACTGCAAGGTGGCATAAGGCGGCCAGTCCACCAGGTATACTTTAAACACCACGGCATTTACTGTCCGGAGACTTATAAAAATATATACCGATATAATTACCACAAGAACTTATCAAGACGTGTCCCTACGTCCTTCCGTAAGCAAAATCCAGAAAGAAGGACATAAGCTTGATTTACATAATTTAGCACACACATTTTACGGAAAAATGGGAAATTTGAATTTCGTTAAGATCCGTTCACTATTTCGGTTAACTTCCGAACACCTATTTATTCAATATTCGATCCTTATAGCTACGGTAGCCGTAAGATTTCATATTTTGCAATAATTTTTGATAATAAAATGGGCTGGCATAGTATCTAACCGTGTACAAAAATTTGCTCCAGTATATCTATTTGGTCTGAAAAGAGGAATAGGCAATGTTATCCACAATCAACAATTAAGTTCAATGAAATTTCGAAGTTATGCGAACATAACTATAATAAATATATTCACCATAAATTTCCATGATTGGATGATAGTGTTAGGGACCTCCAGTAAACACAGGTACTCCAAGCAGAGGGTCTTAGGCAAGATTAGCTGCAATTATCAAGTAAATTCATGAGGATTTTAGATATGATTATGATCAATGTATGTACCACAAATGGATATGATTGGATGAATGTCGGATGTCCCTCCAGCTCAAGTTTGAGGTTCGAAAAGAGGACTATGCCATTAGAATAATAAAATTCAACAAAATTTCGTAATTGTGTGATGATCAATGTTTGTAACATAACTGGACATGATTGGATGCAAGTCGGAGGTACATCCAGTACACCATTGCAGTCCGAAAAGAGTGATATAAGCAGAATAAACTAATTAAATGTATCGAAATTTCGTAACTGTGAGAACAAAAGTATAATCAAAAGTATTTTCCAAATATATAAAAAAGTTCACCTATGTGTTCTGAAAAGAGAGTTAAGGAGAGTGAAGGAAATTGCATTATGGTGCGAACATTTGTGTCCCAAAAATGGGTATAATTGTAAGATAACAAGAGGTTCCTACAGTTCACCTAAGTGGTTTTCAATGAAGATTTAAATTGATGAAATTTCATGATTGGGTTTATCTCACAAATTTTATGCCTGGGAGTGCTCTTCGGAATATTTTTTACTGGTTTTTTCTTGCAATCTTTGCATATTCATTTTCCTGCATCTATCTCCTGGACTAATGTTCCGTCGTTCCCAGCAATATTTGTTGATACGACTTTTCATAGAATTAGTGCATTAAATATTCATCTGCTCTGCTGTTAAATATTTATATATGAAGTCAATATATTTTAATAAACAGTTGGCNATTCATCTGCTCTGCTGTTAAATATTTATACATGAAGTCAATATATTTTAATAAACAGTTGGCTGGGACCGAGTGGAAGCGGCGAAATGATTGAATCGTTCTATGTCGCTGCACATGGTTGACGTCTGATGCATTTCTCGCCATCTTGGCAAAATGTCTGCTATTGTTGATTTTTATTAAAATACGAATTGCTTTTGTTTATGCCGTCGGAAAAATGTTCCTTATTGCGCTGCTGTTACCCATGACTGCAATAAGCGCGCAGCATACACTTATGATTGCATGCATGCATATGCAAATTGCAGCTGCAGCCTGCAGCGCCATTGTTTCGCTGGATTGTTGCAATGTGTGCAAAAGAGCAGCAGACCTTGCAAACGCCAACGCATTGTAAGAGAAATAAAAATAATGAAATTAACGAATAGAAGTGAAATTAATTTGATTCACGCTGTGTTTAGAACCAATATCAGAATTTTTGGCTTGAATGCACTGTTCACGAAAATCAATTTAATTCAATTGAATTTTCAAGATGAGCCGATTGGCTCCTTAGCACTTTTCTGCAATTTCGTATAGCTCACAGAACTTCACAGTGGAGCCGAGCATTAAGGCGTGACATGGATGAGGACCGTAAATATAATGCAAAATAATATTTTATAAAACACAATAGCAATAGCATTTATATTGCCCGCAAGCATGGGGCATAGAACTTATTTGCGGGGTGACCCACTCCCTCACAATGCATCACTTCTGAGGTTCGGTACACACATGCAATATGATGGTGTATGCAATGCAGCAGCAGCCAGTAGTTGAACAAATTGTAAAATTTATTTTTGTTGCAAATTATCTTTCCCCAAACAAGCATGAATAAGCGAAAATTGAAAAATGAAAAATGCGAAATGAAAGAGCACACAAACGGAAGAACATTTCTAAATTTTAATTCAAATTGCAATTGCTAGCTAAAACAATGGCAATAACCACACAAATTGGGTGTAGTGAAGATGGCAAACGAGATGCGAATTGCGATTATGCATGTGCATGTGAATGTGCATGGGCCTGTGCATGAATACCATCACTATCTGTAAATAGTTCAAGTGAACAGCTTGCTTAATTGTAATCCAAGTTGTAAGTCGTTTAAAACAGACGAGTCCTTGAATTAATTACCCTCGGAAGTTTGGTTTGAGTGCACTAACATGAGCGCACACACATTCGAACGTCTCCTCTGGCTGCCTATGACGACGAACAAACGGAAGTGAACCGGTTAAGCCAAATACGAAGTAACAGAAAAACGTCAATAGAAATGTAATTGAAATAAAAAAAAAATAAAAAAAATATCATGAAATCATATAAAAAGTGAGGATATATAAGAGAATGCACAAATTGTAAGTAACATTGCAAGCAGTGCATTTATAGGAACCACAATGAGACTTTTGCAGTGGCGTTAGCTGAAGCTCTGCTCTGCATATGAACGAATTACTAGATAAACGCCGACTGCTATTCACGTCTATCTTTTAATTGTTTTTTGTTACTCTCTTGTTGCTGGTGTCGTTGGCTGCTTGGTGCGCTGGCTTGTCGTAGGCAGTATGCAAATGAATTAAACGGAAATGAAATGAATTTGTTGAGCAGCCGTTCAAATTAACGAGCAATTCCTTTGACTCTTTCAATGCAACGACAAAGGAGCGTTAATTAATGAGGCACTGAACACTACACTGGTGTAAGCCATGCTGTTCGCATAGTAGTCCATAGTTGCCTTAAATGACCCTACCCACAACAGACTCTATGTCAAACAAAAGCAAATCCATTGCACAAAAATTCAATAGAAACCATAATTTCCCAAAAATGTAGATGATTCCAAAAGCCTGCGACTGGGCTAATACCTTTTCCATGTGTTATTACGATCAAAGATGTTAGCGACCGTTTGAAATGTCACAAACCCATTGACCAGCTTAAAAATAAAACACAGCACCTATGTTTCACACTGAGTCACCTACGTTTCTTCTCTAAGGATGTAGCGCTTGAATCGCACATTTGTTTCGGTGCTACGGAAGTAAGAATACTCCACACACTAGAGGAAGGTTCTGAAGAACCGATGAAGAATATTGAAGCTATACATTAGATACATGTTACTGCAAAAATATTTATTTTTCTGTTCAAATTTGGTCTAAGCCCTCTTTTGGGTATGTTGAAGATATATCTTAGTTTCATCCAATCATGTCCATTTTTGGTACACACATTGATCATAATTATGATAACTCCGTAATAAAATTTCTTTCTTTAAACTTAATTAATTTTCTTAACAAATTTGCCCGGTACCTTCTTTTCGGACCCCATAGCTGTACTGGAAGGTCCTCCGATTATCATCCAATCTTGATCATTTTTCGTATACACATTGATCATAATAATGATAACCTCTTAATTTCAACCAAAGAGGTACTTCTCATTTTCATTCAATCTTATTCATTACACAGTTAGACACACTTAGACAGACTTAGATGCCATAGTTATCCACCGAAATATTTAATTTCATTCCAAAATGCCAACTCAACAATTTCGTGTAAAGATACCCAAAATATTGGTTTGATATTCACTAAATTCAAACTTGAATCTAACAGTTTTTCATGGAATATGTGTTCTTCTTGTGTCCTTCTTGCTAGTTTTTGATTCACCAAATTCAATTGATTAGAACATCAAGTTTTACAAGAATACCAAATTTCAATAACTTCCAATGAAACAACAGGTAAGTACCCAATGAAGTAAAATCGGGGAGAAGACGTCTATACGAAGTAATCAAAATTTAGACTGATTTCGGTGATATCGCAGAATAAAAATTTTACAACCACGTAAAAATTTGTAGCATGGGATGAAATGCTTAGTATCAGACTACCGTGAATTCTGCATTAAATATTCTATAGACAATATATGAAGTTATTGACCGATTCTGCTCAAATTAAGAATATTATAGAAAAACCGAGAAATGCTTATGGACTAGGGTCCCAGACAGACTACATTTGTCAATCAAATTTATTTTGTGTTCTAGACATATGTCACGAAGAAACATTTAGTCTGGGCAGAATATTTATATGCATTGCATGCTTTGCAAAAACCCATAATACTCCTGCCAATGGAGTGATAATTATAATAATGACTTGTTTAAAATAATTACTCTCCCCGAATAATTCAAAATCTTCGCCCTCAGAAGAAAATTTTCTTATTCACAAAGGATAAGATAGGAACAATAAAGCAGTTCCATGGTACTGACGTTTCAGAACTTGTGCGCTGAAATGGCACGTACCATTGTATCCAATGAGTTACCTGCAATTGGTGGTAAAGCATCGGATTGAAACCAAATGAGTTCATTCATATTGTAGATAGTATGTAAAAAGGTAAACATTTTCTTAACAATAAATATCAGTAACATATGATGAAGAAATTGGATTTTACGCTCATTTTCATGAAATTGGGAGTTAATATTTTATAGGACGTACCAGAAATCAGATTTAAATATTTCATAGAGAGTACCCGAAGTTATGGACTAATTGTGCTCATTCACGGATTTTATCTCACTTTTTGCATTGCTTTCACTAGAATGGTCCTTTTGATCTTAATACAATTTTAAAACTATCTATGACCGAGAAAATTTATTGAATCTCATCGATTGAAGTTAGTTGACGAACTTGTCTTAAATTTTTACCAAAAATATGCAATTCGTTCTTTTTCAAAATTCTTATCCACATGTGGCGCCTTAAGTGCATTGCAGGCATTCGAGCTCATATTCTCAAATAAATTTCGATAATTAGATGAGTAGTCTTATCATTTATACGTGTTCCGAAAATTTTGCGATTGGAAAAGAATCAGAGGCACCTTCAGTACACCGATATGATCACAGTAGCGCACCATTAGCAAAATAAGCCATTATCATTACTCCAATTCGATGATATTTCGTTATTCAATGTGGTTAATGTGTGTACCAACGATGGGCATGATTAGATAAAAATAAGACGTACCTCCAGAACACCTCTGATATAAATATAATCAATGTGCGTATTCAAAATGAACATTATTGGTTTTAAATCAGAGGTACCTCTAATCCACTTATCTGGTCCTAAAAAAGGGTTTCAAGCAAAATTATCATCAAACATTTATGAAAATCAAAAAAATGTTCTTATTGAGTTCTAATAAATANTTGGTTTTTATTGAGTTCTAATAAATAAGAACAATATCANATGTTCTTATTGAGTTCTAATAAATAAGAACAATATCAGTTCTCATAATGCTCACTATTTGATGAAAAGCTAAAGAATTTCCAATATACCCATTCATAAAAAAATATTATTACTGATTTCTCACTGTCGGCCTAACCCTACTGTAACTGTATTACTTGTTTTTTTTTTCCTTTTATTTATTTATTTTTTTTTTTATTATTTGCATATCTACCTAAGAAATAAAAAGAATTATATGATTATTTTGGGCTTTAAATACTTTCCAGAACCCATAATATCCTCAGTTACCTGATTGGAGCGTATAAAAATTTAAATGTAAAAGGATTGCGGAATAAGAAACATTTTTGAAGAATTCGGCCCGCACACATTAAAACGACTTTACCATGACTATATTTTGATGTCCAAAATTGTAAAACACCATTTCAAATAAAGTCTCAACTAGTAAAACAAAGCCGCATGGCGACTAGTCAAACAAAGCCGCCACTGTTGCGCTGGCACAACTTAGGACGGCAAATTATGAGTGGTACAAGTCTTCGGGGAAATTCGTAAAACCTATCAACAAAAACGAATCATTCAGGTCTAACACATCTTGTCAGAGGTATTTTTGAGCAGTCAAAAAATTATAGAGTTCTGACTTGGCAACTAATGATTCTTTTTATTTCCTAATATGAAAAAATTAAAAACCATACTTTGAACATGTCTCAAGAGGAATGCAAAACTGCAATGTCGTTTCGAATAACTGCAAAAAATGTTTGTTGTTATTTGGTATTCCCGAATTATTTAGAATGCGAATTTGCTTTAAAAAAATAGATACATAGTAGACAAAGTCCTTTCAGCAATACTTTGCGTATGACATTGCTAATACGGCAGAATGAGAAAATTAAAACAATTACAAACAAGCTTCATCCCAACTACTACGACATCTATGACGCTCATAGTATTTCGTAGCGGCCAACTCTTCTGTACGTTGAGACATGTCATTCCGACTTTCCTAGTAATATTTACAAAATTTGCAGTACATGAAAGCATTTCGCTTATGCGCTCCAATACTTTTATTCCATTTTCTGTTACATAATTTCAATTAAAACTGTTAAGAAAAAGGATTAAGCTGTTAACATTTATGTCGTGCAGGATGCAACAGTAAGAATAAATGCATAAAATAAACGATTACCGTTAAGCGTATAATTTCTAATTAACTTTTAGAGTGACGCTTTTTAATACCCATGATCGAGTTAATAGTAATAATGCGGCTTCTTATTGGAATGCACAGACTAAGCCCGCTTAAGCCTCTCATAATTGAGATTACAGCAAACAAAAGGAAAACTAATGATTTTGAAAAAAAATATATATATATATTGAAAAAATGTCAACGAGGCATTTAACAGCAAGTGGGATTTATAAAATTGTACTTCAATTAAAACAAGAACCTGTGAGTTAATCCTATCCGACAAGCATTCGAGCAACTCTTTATTATTTTTATTTGTGTGCAATAGGACAATGTAAGCAGCATTTATTGCAGAACTGGTAAATCCAAACAAATGTGTGGTTCAGTTTATCAATGTATTAAATCTCTGCAGGCCACATAATAATTGCAAAAAATTTTGAAATTCTCATATAATTACCTGGTTATATATCATATATTTTGGATTTGAAATTAACTCTGGCATGCTTGAATATGAGATAAACTACTTCCTGCTTCTGCTTCCAAATTCTGTATGTATGCAAAATAAAAACACGTAAGAATCTTATAGTCGGCTTAGGCTGACAGTGCGATGAACGTCGTTTCCACAGGCTATAATATAATTATGCTGCTCTTTTCGAACCACATAGGTGCATCGGAGGTATCTCAGAGTTTCATCCAATCATGTCCATTTTTGGGAAACATATTTAATATTATTATCATAACTGAATAATAAAGTTTCGATGGACTTGCTTAATTATTGTAGCCAAATTAAGAATCAATTGTTTTTACGGATTACTGCGGTATAATGGGATTACGCGTGCTTTTTATATAATCTTGCTCATTTTGGTACATACATACATTAACCATATTTATGTTCACTTAATACCTCAAGTTTTTCAAATTGAAATGCTTACTGTGCGATTAATCTGCATGGAAGTCTGTATCGGGACCACATAGGCGTACTAGAGGTACCTCTGGATTTCATGAAATCTTGTCTATTTCTGAAATTTCTCTAAGATGCCATGATAAGCCACGTAATTATGCAATTTTATTGAAAACTACCAACTCTTACGGCTGTACCAGTCCTAAGGCCCTAATTTTGTGTAATCAGGTGTGCTAAAGTAACCCAAAATATTGGTCGGATCTTAACCAAATTCAAAATTCGATCAAAAAATTTTTCCTGGAATATGTGAGCCAAATTTGGTTTAACGTACAGACAAACGGATGGATTTGGTCAGTTCCATTTCTGTGGTGATACTGATCTTATCAGTATGCATTGTTATAGGTTTCGTCAAAACTAATAAACGCTTTGCCAATTTCATTGGCTACATTTACTTAAATGTTCTACGTAATCTACGTCTTATAGACCCTAGGAAGTAACTGAGGATATTCTGGACTTTTGCAAAGCATATAGTTCATAGAAATAATCATTTCCTATTAAATGTTTCCGTAGACAAAAACATTATGTTTTAGTGCATGTGATTGAAATTAGGTATTGTTTCATTTCACGCTGTTGCCAAATAATTCGTCAATTCGACCAAAATCGGAATACAATTTTCATCACCGATTTCTAAATGAAAGCAACTCTTTCGCTTGTTAAAATAAGATGATTTGTTAAATCGTCTTTTCATAAATGAATCCGAATCCTCAGATCATAGACACTCTAATATTTCAATTTTCCTTTATTTTGTCTACATATATCTTTAACACTTCATATAAATTCTTAATAAAACGTGTGATAAAATGGAATTAAAATATTTTTTTTAATTATCTATGAATAACAACTGATTTGATAATATAACGGTGAGTTACTGATGCGTATTATGAAGTCAATGAACCGATTATTGTTTCTATCTTCTTGAATATCGGCATGAGATNCTCGTATTATGAAGTCGATGAACCGATTATTGTTTCTATCTTCTTGAATATCGGCATGAGATTGCCAAAGTGTATATCTATTTTTGCCACGCGGTTATAAGACCAAATACAACTGATCAGCGATCAACATGTATACGAATATAGTATGCATCACCGCAGAAAATGAAATTGCCCCGTCCACCGTGCCCGTTGGCAAAATCTATTGGGTTGTCCAACACGAAATTAGCGTTTTCATGATTAGATGCCTCTTCCGGTACTTTGGAATAACTTCTGTCGATGCCTAGATTTTATCCATTTGACATTTGTAAGCTGCCAGCTTAAACTTGCTTCAGATGAAAACAGCGCGTCGTTCTGTTAATAATATGGAATTAAAAGAGCATGTTCGACATACTTTACTCTTTCAATTCCGTAAAAGAGAAAACGCAGCAGAAGGTTCTGAAAAGTTACGTTATATGTATGTTATAAGCAGAGTGACTGAATTAGATTGTCAAATTCCATTGTTGAGATTTTTCACTCAAAGACGAGCGAGGTCGGTGAAAATGTTTATGACGATATCAAGGCTTCAAACAAATATTGCATGAGATTCAATTGCTGCTAAATATACCAAGATCAACATTTGATGATCCTATAAGATGTCTTGAACTCGTAAAAAACTGAAATTCTTTTAACAAATCGTATAAATGCATGTGATTTGGAACACAATAATACGCCGTTTTTGAAGCAACTCGTGATTGGTGACGAAAAATAGCTTTTTAACAAAAACTAAATCGAAAACGATGATGGTCCAAGCATGATAAGCCACCACAAACCAATTTAAAGGCGAAAAACTTCTACGAGCCTGGAACCATGAAAGAGTGAAAAAGAAAATACATCAAAATTGAAAACATATAATCCAACAATGTTCATTCTTTGTATTAAAAATAAATTTTTCAAATTGCATGACAATTTAGCTAATTACATAACGGACTATCCAATAGTTACGATCGTTAATCTAATGAAATTTTATTATTAGGTTCATTTAAAAATAGGTTTACTTAAAACGGCCATTATTAATAAAAACCTAATGGGTCCAATAATAGTTTTTTATAGTAATTAGAAAAAAAATATTTCTTTTTTTAATTTGGAATTTTCGAATTTTTGGCTACAGTGCCTATTCATGAAATTCATAACGCTAGACTTACGCAAAACTCCTTTCAGGGTTTTTCTTTTCGCGTCGAGGAATTTTGCATACAATTTTCATCTTCGGCTAATAATATTTGAACAATATGGGAATATGCCGTAAAGTGAAATATTGCCTGCAGATCTGCGCATCACAGACACTTTTTATCAATGACAATATGGCGCAAACTCATGCTGTGCGTGAATGTCGCGCATTGTGAATGCACGTTCATACAAACTGATTCTTGCTCATGAAGAAACCTAAATATAGCGTAAAGTGCACCCGCTGAAATTCATAACTGCACCCCATGAAATTTGCCTGAAACTAACAGGTAGCCGAAGTGTTTGTGTGTATTATTGTGGTATTCGGATTCTGCCGCAGAAATGGCGTGAAACAATGCCAAACAATTCGTTACATTGAGGTTAAAGTGGCGTGTGCGTAAAATGANATCATGTAACGAATTGAGGTTAAAGTGGCGTGTGCGTAAAATGAAGTCTTGGCAAGGTGGGAAGAATCCATGCACACAAACAAAAGGGACAACTCATTTGAGAATCATCAGTTGTCACTTTTTCGAACTTCGTGGTCAGTTCGAGTATAAAATTTAGTACATGTTATCCAGGCATAATTTGGTATTAAAACATGCATTCCGCTGCGCATGCTGCTAAAGTCTCTCCAGCACATATGCGTTAAGGGGAATATTGCATGTAGCGGTACATGTAAAGGCGTAGCTATTATTTTCCACATTAACTAAGCTCATTTGATATGCAATAAAATACATTTGCCTTTATAAGCTAATATACTGTCACTGAAGAACGAAAATTAAAAGACACACAGGGCATGGCACACACACTTGCGCAGCTTCCTTATGTTTCTAAAGCTGCAATACATAATTTTGTGTTTCTCGTCATTTTTGCCATTTTGCTTGCTTTTAAAATACTAATGATGTCATCTGCTCTGTTTGCCATGCTCCTACCTACCGAAGCCTGGCAAAGGCGGGCAGGATAAGTGCAGTAACATACAAAGTAAAGGCAAAAATGCGACATGCATACAACCTCTTCGCGAATTTTACACATAGTTGCATAATAATTTTTCTGAAAGCGAAACGCTTTTCCCGTCAACGCGTGGCGTTCATTATGATGGAGGAACCGACGAAAAGTTTGTTGCAGTTGATGCATATGAAGCAGCTCGGCAATGTACAACGGCATGCGCAAGTAGCGTTCTGTGCTGGCTTGTTCGCTCCGTAACGTGAAAATTTGTTGAATATGCACGTGGGAGGCGAAGCATGAAAAGCAAAAGTTTCTTAAAAAAGCAATTTGTGTATGCACGCACATTACTCTTGCTGTGCAATCACGGCGCCAGCACACCGCCAACATCGTCATGTGCTAAATTATAATTTGCAAATGACTTAATCTGTTTGAAAAAGTGGTGGTGCTCTTTAAGCCTCAGCTTCTTTAAATGACCTTTTCGCTGTAAAAATTTCACTTTACGTACACTCACAAATTTCGAAAATGTTTAAAAATAACAGTCACTTCGGAGATTCGACAGACAGAGACTTCGTGTGGACCTCGAATTCCTAAAAAGAAGAACTTAATAAAGTTAAAATGATATATTCTGTAATTATAAAAATATTACCAATTAATGAAATGTTCTTTTTGACAATACATGATGAATATTAACAGTTCTTGTTGATAACACATTCACCAAACTGTCCAATAAGTCTGCCGGTTCCACTTGTTCCACCAAAATTCCAATTAATGAATTCTTTTCCTAAAGTTAGTAACTGGAAGTGTTGTCAAATACGCGTCCAAAGCTATGGTAACCATAATTTAATTAAAATCGCTTTCAACGCACGAGTTTTTTTAGGTCTGATACACATGACAGTGACAAGAGGCGAATTCGTATGGATACAGGGGTTGTTGCAAGAATTCTCATTTTCATTCTTGGATTTTGACTATTTTCAAAATGTACAAGTGTACACGGTACACAACCGACTCCATAATATCCATCAGTCAATCAATTCATAAAAGTATCACATTAGTACAAAACTTTCCAAGTGTCATTGACTTCCGATGAAACAACTGGAAATTAGGTATTTAAGTAAAATGGAGGATAAAACACCAATGCGAATTATCCGAAATTAAAGACTGATTTTGCTCTATTGTAGTATAATATGGCAATTTAGCTAGCATACGTGAAATCGGAAGTAAAAATTCTATGAAAAGTATCCGAAGTTATAGACCGATCTTGCTCAAATGCAAATTCAATATCATAGCAAAAACCAATTCCATTACAATAAGATAAAACACTTTCCTTTTATTCTAATTTTCGTGAAATCATTAGTAAACGTACCAGGTTATGAACTTGTAATAACCTCGCCATGACCTAAAAATAATTCCGAACCAAATTTCAGAACCATGAAATTAAACACCCAGCTTTTATGCTAATTTTTGTAAAATGAGGAGTAAACGTTGTATGGCAGGTACCAGAAGTCATGAACCGATTTTCCTTTAATTGTACAAAGTTATGCCAATCACTCAAAGATACTTCAATTTCAGGGCAATGTGATAAACTTGCCTTTAATGCTTCTTTCCTTTAAATCGGGCGTAAACATTATATGGGAGGTACCCTAGTTTATGCACCGGCTTTGCCTGTCAACAAATATGACGCCACTTTTTACAAAATATGATCAATAACCAAATTTCATCAATCTATCTCAAAAAATTTCAAAATAGTTCAATTGACTGAAGGGCATAAGCAAAAAATACGAAGTATTGATGAACAGATGTCCGTCATTCCGTGAACACGATGACTCGAATACTTTTTTAGTTACGGTATTGAAATGCTGTTTCTTTACATATTTTTCAAAAACAGATAAAGTTTCAGAACAGACAAATCAGTTCCTTAATTATATATTATATTTTGATGCTTTCATAAAATTCTCGATTTTGAGCGAAATTACATAAAAACTGTGGGTAGCGCCGACTTTTTAGAAATAATCATTAAATTGTAGCATGGAGAGTTATTAAAATTTGAGATGAACGCGTTCTGCGGATGTTGATATCACATTTCATTGAAATGCCAGCCTATAACTTCCGCAAAATGAGAATGNTTCATTGAAATGCCAGCCTATAACTTCCGCAAAATGAGAATGCGTCTTACTTCTAAGAAATAAATAAACTAATAAATGTTGTATTATATGACATTGGGTTATTCAAAGATGAATGACTAATGGATATTGAAAAGTCGGTTTTTGCCAAATTTTCTATCTATATAGATTTCTTCTGCAAACTTGGATTTTTTAACGCATTTTGTTCTTCACATTTATATTCAGCATTAGCTGATTTACTTGTTTCCAAGTAATTGAGAAAAAAACTTCTTTTCGCATTTCAAAATAAAAAAACTGAGGCTAACTTCTTCACCTGTGACACGTTCCTACTAAATGATTTTTAAATAAAGATTGAATCAGTAGATTGAAATAGAACTTCACAATAGTTTTATGTCAACAAAAATAAAAATTTAAAAATTA
>JXOS01021685.1:0-10322 GCA_001015075.1 Cirrula hians
AAATTTGTGTTTTGGGTAGTATTATTTCTTGGCCGCATGAAACCATAAGCCAGTCTAAACTTGAAGTTCGAGTGCTTATTATTCCCCATGCACCGGATCGCTGCACTTAATTTCTAATCTTTGAGTCCATTATATGATAATTACAATTTTATTAAGAATATTAATGCATTTTCAAAGACCTATATGAAAAGAAAAAACGATCACTAGGTTCAGAGAGGTCACATTAAAGTCTTCAAATATATAAACAAATGTGAAAACTGCGCAAAGGCAGAAGTGAGTAAAACATTGATCGAATTGTTTATCAAGTACATCAAATTCTTTCCACTCTCGTCTATTTTTCTATTAATAACAATAGCCACGGTTACTGAATAACACATTTTTAATGCCTTTTTCATATCTAAATAACCTAATAATTAAATTGTTCTTTTTTTTCTGGTATAACTCGGTTAATCTCGAATCACCCTCAAAATTACTAGTATAATGCCCATTATTACTGATATCATATCTTCGTCTAATTTAGAAATATTATTGGCGTGTACTGTTTTCTTTGAGAAAATTCCAATGAAACCTTTTTTCTAAATCTCAAATATTTACCAAGGGTCTTACTGCGAGCACCACTGAACGCTATTATCTGTGAATCATAGCTGGCTTGTATGTCAATGATATTAGGGATGTTCATAGACTTTAAATTTTTTTGTGAGTTATCATCTATAAAAACTTATTTCCGTCTTAATGGGCATATAGCGCATAGCTTTTTCCGATCTAGCCAATTTTAAGTACTATAATAAATTCTATCAGTATTAAGCCAACTTTTAAAGAGACGCATTGAATTTTGTGATTTATTTTATCCAAAGCCCTATAACTGTTCCACATACATGTTCTAGGTTTAAATTCGGAATATCAACTCAATATGCCCAATACCAATAACTACTTAAGTATTGCATTTTCTGTTCACATATGCGGCTAATTTCGCTTAAAGGCATATGTTTCAAATACAGGTTATTCAAAGAATAAGTCAGCTCAGAGCAACTTTGAAATTATCTCGACGATGTCTCCACTAATTCTGAGAACTAACGATAGACTTGTGCAGACCAAATGTTTTCTTACATGCTCTCCGGCAGAATCCAAATACGACACTAATGCATGAAAAAACCTCGGCTACCTACTAGTTTCCTTCAACTGTCATAAAGCTTATGAACTTCAACGAGTGCACATTGCGGAAAATTTTGGTCTCCGCATGAGGACAAACCATTTTGTATGTCCGAGCGCTCACTTTTCGCGTCATGCACGCATAAAATCATTTTTCGCCATATTGCCCACCATAAGAATTTCAGCGATGAGCAGATTTTTACACAATATTTCACATTGCGACATATTGCCCTCTCTCAAATATTTTTTATCTGAAAACAGAATTGTATGCATGCACTTGAAGTTGACAGTAAAATTCAATATCCGACATATTGAAATTGTGCCACCCGAATCAATACGTGTGAGCGAAATTCAACGGCACTGGCAGAGCATGCGTGTACAACACTGACGTGTTAATCCATCGTAATTTAGTTAATTTGGGCTTAACGAATTCTCTCTAGATTTCGATGACGGCGGGAGGCATTGGAAGGTGTACGAATAATGATACGAGCAATGCCATTTTGCATTGGGCTCTATTGCTAAAGTTAGAAGCTAAAATCTGGTTTTGTTGGTCAAGTGATATTTGTTCCATTTAAAGAAGAGTTAAGAAAATCAATTTGGCCAAGTAAATGGAAATTTTGTAGAGCAGGTTTTTCACAACTTTCGACTTGGATTATCTCAAATAGAATGTGGCAATGAACTGTGTTCTTTGTATGACGATAAAGCACCAAGAAAACCAAAAAGACATCGCTGGTTTAGTGATGTGATGCGAACTGATGTATTAGTCGTCATGTTAAATATCTTGCGATAAAACCATCTCAACACANCCAAGAAAACCAAAAAGACATCGCTGGTTTAGTGATGTGATGCGAACTGATGTATTAGTCGTCATGTTAAATATCTTGCGCTAAAACCATCTTAACACATTCGTTTTACTTCAATGGTCATCTGCAAAACACTTAGTTTAACAAAAAATTTGCACTCCCTGAATACTCCATAAGTTATCAATCGCTCAAAAAAGGCTTTGCGTTGAGTGGTGTTAAACTATGTTTAAAAAGATGGGCTGTGGTGCTTCAAAAGACGTGTATTACATCGTGACATATGTAAATTGTGAATATATGACCATAAGCTGGAAATACAATATGAATCGAAAGTGTGAGTATTCCAAGTCGAGTTCAATTCAATAAAATACTGTTGTGCTTGAACAATGAAGGATGTTCGATTCCGAGTGGAAGATGACGTATAATTACCGTAAGAATCAATGGCCAAAGACAAATAAAATGTTCATCACGCTAATCAGGTGTATATTTGAGCTAGTAATATATATCGAATTCAGGACTTAAACTCTGTACAGCCCTGAGTCGACACCTAACGGCTGCTGGTTGTCCCCGAATATCAAAGGAAAACTGAGCAATCAAAAGGGCTTGTAAGACAGCTATTGTGAAATCTAAAAGTGCAAAGATCAGCAAAGTACACATTTTGGAAAATGAAATTCGAATGAATTCTATCTGGAACACCTTCAAATAACCGAAGTCTGCGTGCATTGGCGACGCATTGCCAACAGTGGCGAGGGTTAGGTGCCGTAACCTCAGTAATCCATGTCGTAGGATGAATAATATTATCAAGCACCGATTGTATAGTTTGCTGCATGCTAAGGTTCATCGGGAATATTCGGTACTTATTTGACTTACGAGAGATCTCACAAAAACAGTTCTTGTGAGAACTGTATGCTGTTTTCGAGACACATGGTAACAGAACTAAGGCAATAAAATTATTTCAAAAGATTAAACGTATGGCAGAAGTAGTCAAGACTGAATCATCGCTTATCCTCGAGTGTAATCTAAACAGATCAGCTGGCGGAACATGACAAACAAAAAGAAATGGAAAATCTTAAAATGAGATTCCCTGATTCTGTTGGTTGACCCAAATTTTTAATTTTCCATAAGCGAGTAGGGGTATCTCAGAAAGCTCTAAGGTCCAGAAGTATTTGCTTAGATCGCTTTTAAATACTGATTAGGTTCGTAACCCTCAAAATGAAGAACGGATGGTGCCATACGACAATGTATGCGAGTACAGTGTTGATGGAAGGGGTTTTCTGTTAGCACAATTAAGTCACCCTCTACGTAATTGAACACCTTGCGTTAGGTATTAGTTTTTGTGCGACAGGTTCAACAAACATCAATTGTTTCCGGGGTAATGGTGTAGTGATAAACTAACTGCCTACTTACTTCCTAGTAACTAACAAAGGCAAAGACAACCATTTTGTCGAAATTTCAGAGTGCCTGCATGTCGATGGGGTTCGATTTTCTCTAGCGTCACTGACCACATACACTTTGTCTTTTGTTCGACTGATTTGCTTTCATCAGCTCCGTTGTGTCGTTTGTCAACATTTTAAAATTAACTTCAGCGTAAGAGTAAAAAATTTTCTCTATATCTTCTGTTCCCTGAAAGGCTTAAAAGTCTTAATTTTATTATTTTTGGACAATAAAATAGTTTTTAGAAAAACATCATATTCACAGGAAGATATCCTTGAAATGATTAAATTTAAACAAATTAAATTATAAAAATTAAAAAAAAAAAAAAAATTAAATTAAATGCGTACCAACTGAAGGGCATACATAAAAATCCAAAAACAAAAAGTTTCTCTGTAAGAGATTTAAAAAAAATAAGATAGTTTCGAATTAACTTATTGTGGTGCAGATTCAAAATCAGTAGTTTGGAAAATTAACTGTCTTATTTGTGAAATTTTCTAGATTTCTTTATTTTTATTTTTTTTTTTTTGGAATAGTAATGGCCAAGTTTTATGTACTCGTGGAATCATTCTATGTAAGTATTGGTGACTCTACCCTAAACGCTCATATGTAGAATTCGGTTTTCTTTTTTGCAGTGTAATGTACGTCGTTCGCCTTTAATGGTAACTGCGCGTCGCTTTAAGCATGCCAGGAGTAGTTGTTGCAGCCTTGCAAACAGAATTACTGATCCAACAAAATTAACAAGTAGCTTCATATGTTGTAGAACATATAAAAAATATCTATCAACAAAGTCGGACGACCAAGAGAAAAGTAAAGCATTGCTAGAAATAAAGTATCGCGCGTTACCGATAGCGGTCATCAACGATGCCCAGTTGGGCCACTTTAAGCTGCTTGTGGTGCCACTTGACTTCATCCGGTATGATGAAGTTGTGATGCGTTCGGCGTTCAAGGCTTGCATGCAGAAATCGGATGATTCTGACTCGGGTTTTACCCAATTTCTCACATACGTCAATAGTGCGGGTAAGCCAGAGCTGGTGCAGCTGAAACAAAAAGCGTCCGATGCAGAAGATACCATTTCAAAGATGCAGTCGAATTTATTCGATCGTATCAAGGACGCTACTAGAAAATTAATGATTGTCAACAACTTGCTGCATAACAAATTTCCTGTTAAGGAGGCCCAAGANTGCTACATAACAAATTTCCTGTTAAGGAGGCCCAAGAACCGGGAAAATTTCCTCACATTCCAGAACATCCTGAAACATTGGAGGAAAGTGAAATACATATCGATGAAATTGACTGCGGAGTGAATAAACACAGATTCTATCCGGAGGGATCACAAGATGACCTAAAAAAATATATCGATAAGCAAGTTACTGAAGAGCCAAACGAAAAAGCCGAGTATTCAAAACAACCAGTTCTAGTAAGCAAGCGCACTGTCACGTGCACATACGCTGAGAACTATAACGACTCTGCTCAAGATGGAAATGTCATTGGTAAGATATTGGTTAACACGCAAACGGCACAGTCAACGCAGTCTATGCTATCATTACATCATAATAAAATGAGCATGGAAAATACGACAAGAACAGGCAGTACGAGCATACCACAGACAAAAATGAAAGCAATTGATTTTCCAATCTATTCTCCAGTCGATCAACAGACTATTGACGCTGGCGATGTTGTTCACAAAATCGAGTTCTTCCCCGTAGAGGGGAAGACATTATATGAAACTCATATATCAAGTAGCTATACAGTGCCATCAAAAAAACGTGATCCACCTGAAATTTTTCCCGTTGAAGGTAAAACTGTGTTTCCGAAAGACTTTCCTATACAAGAAGTAAAAAGCAGACAGGTAAGTTTTCTTTTTTTTTTTTTTCTACGATATTATCAATAACATTCAGGTCTACCTAAATGAAAGTCTTAGCATTGCTTAAGTAAAGTAGTTTAATTTGATTTTTTTTTTTNTGAAAGTCTTAGCATTGCTTAAGTAAAGTAATTTAATTTGATTTTTTTTTTCAGGAATTGAGGAGAATCCGTATTCAAAAACGATTAGAAGCAGAACAGGGAGGTCAACAAAACATAAATTCAGACACCTATGCCATTAAAGCGAGAAATGGCAACCCACCTAAGCCACTAAAGTTTGAGTCCAGTTTTAAGGTTCCAAGAGCAGAAAAGAGAGATATGAGTGCGGATAGGGCAAACCGCAATAATATTTCTCTTACTTTTGATGAAGAGGAGGATTCAAATGAACGACTTGAAGCACGCAAAGGCTTGGACGAAGTACGAAAATACTTGTCGGAGCCGACACCGGAACAAACTGAATTTAATATGGACATTTTCTCAAAAATAGCGCGACAGAAACGTGGGGGACGCATTAGTATCTATAAAATAACCGCTGTACAGGATGAAAATACTCCTACTCCGGTGGAATATTTCAAGGAAGGGCAGACGACACGTAGTGACGAGTATATGCAAAGTAGACCAGAACTTTTCACAGCTCCCGATCTTGAACATGATGATGGGATCCACGCAGAAGAGGAAAAAATGGAACTAAAAGAAGAAACGATCGGCAAACAAGAACGTGATGAGGAAATTAGTGTAAAAGTTGAAAAGGAAGGCAAATCTTTTGACGAATACAAAACGAAATCAACCACGTCGAAGATACAACGAAGGGAAAGACAAGAGGAAATAATGGAGTTCGATGAAGCGACAGCCAAACAAGAAATTGATAGGGAAATTACAACAAATGCTGAAAAGGATGAATCGTTTTACGAATCAATAAAGAAGTTTAAGATGTCGAATGAAGCACGAAGTAAAAGAAAAGAGGAAAGAGCGGAATTAGAAGAAGTAAAAGCCGAACAAGATCTTGAAGAGATAACCGCAAAATCTAAAAAGGATGAAACTGTTGACGAATATATAATGAAACCAGTGACCTTGAGGGCAGCACAAGACAGAAGAAAACCGGGTGCACGTACAATTATGCCTACTTCTAAGCGGATGCCTTTTAAGTCAATTAAAGTTACGATGTTTGCAAAAGGTTCAGACTTCTTTAAAGGTAATAGTCGCACAAATGCAAACATAGCCTCTGTGAAAAAGAGAGCAAAAGAAAAATTTTTACAACACCAGGAAGGCAATTTTGTAAAAGGACTACATAGCGAAGTTACAGACAAACAAAATTTCACGAAAATCAGTGAGCTGGAAGAAATCAATAAGATGAACTCTGATCTTGACAGTGAGGTAAAGGAGACTAATCTGAACGTGCAGCCGCCGACAGAGGATGTCATATGTAAGCAAATGACTGAATCAGCGCACACCCTGGAGCAGCAGGAGGAGGAGCTACTAATTAACAAAGAAAAAAAAAATAAGCACAAGATGAAGTACGATGCACGGGTTGTCTTGAAATTAAGTAAGCCAATTATTGATTCGGGGTTAAATGATGAAACGCAACAGTTAGTTAAGGCGGCCACAGATGTTATTTATACGCCTTCGACTGTAAAGGCGCTGAAAAAATTGGGATTCATTATTGATGCTTTGGTCGTGCAGAATCAGGTATGGGGCATGAAAAAACTCGAAAATCGTCAAACAAATCACCCGTTGGATATGGTTACGAAGGAACATGCTGATTGTGAGCGAGAGCTTGGGACACAAAAGCACCAACGCGATATTACATCAAATCCAAACAGCGTTAACGAATTAAGTCAGGCGGAAAAGCGTCAGATACTGGAATCACCAAAAATCTCAAATATAGTTTTTCCTCTTTACCAGAAGGAAATACAAAATACTTCAAGCGAATTGTCAGCACCATTCAAGTCTATCAAGAAGGTTTTGTATGGCAATGAATGCAACATTGTCCAAGAGGGTGATAATAAAACGTGGTCCAAAGTTGGAAAAGTACAGTACGATACTAAATTTCCAGATGAGAGCAATGACTCATTGCACGTTTTTAAGTATAATAATATCACCAGCAGAGAGCTAGAAGAGCAACAAAACCAAGCCGAATTCAACCATGTTTCCAAAGAGGAAGACTTGAGCAGCAATGAGCACGAATGCCAGCTTGATGCCGTGACCCCTCTTGCTTCAAAGGATGATAGTTCACAAGAATCATTACTGAAGGGCTTTTTGAAGAGATTGGATATCCCAGTTCATAATAAACGACCATTGCCTATAAGTGTTCGAANAATCCCAGTTCGTAATAAACGACCATTGCCTATAAGTGTTCGAAAACGTCCACAGCAGACGCTGCGTGAAACTTCTCGAGTTCAGACAGTGACTCCAGCGGACGAAGATCCCTCATCTGTGTTGGCACCCAATAAGAAAGCTTTACACAAGGCAATTGCTGAAACCGAAACAGAAGTGGAAAAGTTCCTTAAAGAACAAGAGGCGAAAGCTGAGGTACTTATGGAAGAATGGCGTAGGGTTTTCCTGAGGCAGTTCGAAGAATCCAAGGAATTCGAAGACAATCCATCGCAACCAGAATTGCCAAAAAAATCAATAGCATTGCCAGGGTCACTGAAAGAAACACCCCAAACGCAAGCGGATCTTTTATCGAAACCAAAGTCAGTATTGGACAATAATAATATTGCACCGAGCGCTATGCAAAGCAATGTAGAGACGAAGAGCACTGACGACGAAGATGTTTACATAAATATTTATGAGCGTATTCGCTGGCAAGAGCACAATGACAATTTTCAAGTTGCCGCTGAGGAGCAAAGGTATCGCCAAGAATTGTTGGAAAAGGAAATTGCTGATAGACTCAATCAATACAGCAAGCTACAATTAGACAGAACCGAGAAGCTCGAACAAAGCATACGCAAGTACAAAAAGGATTTGATTGAACCTGACAATGAGCAGGATGTCATATCAAAGACCACAATTAATCACGTCGAGACAGAAAGAGGCCCACTACCAAAACAAGGACTGGTAGCGACTGCGCTAGAAGCAAAATTCCCTGAGCAACGTAGTTCACATCATAAACGCGAGAAAATAGAAAAACTGCATCAGCGTCAAGAAAAACTAGAGAAGATCTTGTTCAAAGCCGAAGAAGATGTTAGAAAACAAATTGAAAACGATGAAAAAGAGATTAAAAATTTCAATGAACGGATTGCTAGCGCAAAGCAATTCACTATAAGCCTTCTACAAAAACGGCGTGCACAGCATTTAGCTGCAAGCAAGGTTATCGAGAAGGCTGAAGAAATGAATTGGACGAAAGTCATAGACCGAGTGGCTCAGAAGCAAACTGCTGCAGAAAAAACTGGAGAGCATGCAGAATATGCACAAGAAGCGGATCAAGTGAAGACGACGGAAGAGCAGGCAGACATAGAGGCCGGTAATGTGGAAGTTAAAGCCCAAGCAATGCGGCCAACAGCTGAGGATGAGCAGTCAACTACTGATGGTATCAAGTCAACTACAAAAAGACGCAAATTGATAACAGTGCTGTTGCGTAAACCGCAAGTAAGGACAAGAATCGAAAAGCCGGCGAATGGAATCGCCTTGAAAATGATCTTGCCTAAAACGTTCGCGGACAAAACTCCAGCCGTCCGCAAGGTAATAATAACGGATATAATAAACAAAGCTATTTTCAATCTCAATAAGGAGCAACAACTGGCGGCGTATAAAAACAATGAGGTAAAGTCACCTAAATTCGACTTTGGGAAAATGAAGGAAGCATTTCATTCTGCACTGCAGTCACCCGAGGGCGCCTTAGACCTCCAGAATTACTTGCAGCGCGAAGTAAATAAAATGTTAGCCGCAAATAAGTTGGATCAGAAATTTGATAACATTAGCATTACTCAAGAGAATGGCGGAACTATGATAATCAAGTGCAAGCTGCCAAAGGCCCTAGCTGCCAGAATTACCCAGCGGCCAACTATCCTACGCGAGGAACACTTGAGGATGCTTCAAACCATCTTGGAATTGAATTTGAATGCCTTCAAGCAGCATGTGATGAAACAATGCATGGTAATTCTACCGACAGCCGACAATATAGAACTGCAGCAATATAACCCAGACCAGCACGTCAAAGTATCACGTAAACAAGATCAAGGCCGAGTGAAGATAGAGCGATCGGACCTTAGCCATAAGCAGTTAACCATAACTGCGAAAAAGGATTAAATTTTACAGTATTGCTTACTTTTCCATAGTTTGAATCCTTGATGGTCAATACAGGCCAACATATTGTCATTTATCGAGTAACTCCCCTAGAGTGTTGTTCATTCAGTTTATTTTACATTTTTTTAAGTGTATCAGGACAGAAGATTTTTTATATATAAGTTTTTTTTCGCTCAATTATGTATAAAATAGGATAGATAATTAAAAACAAAAAAAAACGCCTTTAGTCAAAATATTGTCATTTTCTAAATAGCTCAAAATAAATACACTAGTTCTTCATAAATTAACAGTTAGAAGAAAAATCACAAAACGTGCACTTAGCTTTATTGCATGGGCAAAAACATGGAAGACGCCGACTTCGGTTATGAAGGTCATTGTAAATTAGTAGTTTCGGCCTGCAGAGCTGTTTCAGAACATCACTGTTGTGGAATATTGTGGGAAAAAGCTTCAAACTTTTTTTTTGAGATCCGGACACAGCTGAACAGTTATTGATCTAAACTTTAACTTCTTTTCATAGCTTCGTGGAGTTCGGTGCATCAGTGTGGTCAAAACATAGGACGAGATCCAAAGGCGTCTCAATATTCCCATTACGTTTGGGGAATATATTGGGTTATTCTTCGTAATTCCCAATGAGTTACCCGCAATGTGGATCTAGACAAATGAGGGTTATATGCCAGTTAATCCAGAAAGATCAAAAGTCAATACAGTAATTCCTTTGACAAGGTCTCGGNAGATCAAAAGTCAATACAGTAATTCCTTTGACAAGGTCTCGGTGCGCATAAACCAATGGTGTACAAGAGATCTCTCTTGGAAAGAAAAAGCCTAATATTCCTA
>JXOS01021868.1:463-19514 GCA_001015075.1 Cirrula hians
CAACAGTTATCAATCGTTTTAAAAATGTTTCATTACGTTTCTTTAACAAATCGCAGATGTTAATGCTTTATGTTAAATGATTTTCTTTCAGTTCATGAGCAATCCTTATATCGAGTTTTCGTACATAGCAAAGTTATTTTAAGCGATTTTCTCGACTTGTATGCATGTGATACATGAAGCTTCTCTGCAATCTCACGTGTTGTACTGTTCCAATCCGAATCGATTATTTCTTTGATTTGGTCGTCATGAATTGGACAACTAGAGTGTTTTTCATCTTTGAGTGACAAATAAACAGAACGCAATTTGGCAAATCCATTTTGACACTGCCGTTCTTTTAAAGCTTCGTCACCATAAACCGCACATAACTCTTTGTGAGCTTGCGATGCGTTTTTTCCTTTCCGGAAATAAAAAAACGAAATATGACGAAAATGTTAGTTTTGATTTTCCATTTTTCAACAGACGCTAAACAAAAACTACTCAACCGATGAAAAAAAAAATTTTTTTTTTAAGAGGTGAAGAACCAACTATCAAATAGCAAAATGTGTTTGACATTTCGATTACGTCAGCAAATCTAAAAATTCAACTAAAGCCATCTAGTGAGTGGAATCCGCAATTATTCAGTTGCAAACATAATAAAAAAAAAAAAAAAATAATCAATTTTTACTCATGTTACCTACTTACGGCCGAATAAATAAAGTAGTTTAATGAAATACTCCGCATTGGAATATTTTTCGAGCAATGAGTCTGTATTAATGTTGACACATCCCCATTCAATTTAATTTATTAATATCTATTTTATACAATTTTTTATCATTATTATATCGAGTGGAATTATCATGGAATTTTTTTGAATTTGTTTGTGAATTAAAAGATTTACTGGTACCATGAATTTTTTCAGATTATCCATATGATTACGGCTTACAATGATTTCCTTGTTAATTTCGACAAGCGCACGTGATGACATCAGTGACTGATTTGCCATGTGAAACCTAACATTAATCCATATGTTAGTAACTGTCTGGCCAGTGTTCCCTCTACTCAAGAGAGATTTATTAATTAACTTAAGACATACTATTAAATTAACTTATACTTTATCATGGTTCCTAAATTTAGTGCAGTGAATTTATCGAAGAACTCCAGAACTTAGTTCGACGTTACTTCCGGCCAGACAAATATTTGAACTAACCCCAGTATACATTTCTGGGTGAAATTAAAGGTTTTATACCGACAATTCCAACTTAAATACTTAGGATGATATTGCTTTTTATTTTGTTAAAATATGAGAGGTGAAATAAAATTTGGAAATACACCCAGGACATCTCAAAATGTTTATAAAAATATTTTTCATGCCAGCCAAATTAACCAAAATAAATGAAATTGTTTGGATTTTTATACCCACCTGTCCATTGACTGAGGATATGCAAAGAATGTAAGGCATAGATATAAGAATTTCTGACTATAATTTTCTTGGAGCCATATGCATATAATAAAAAAAAAATCGATTGAGGTTATCACCTCAATAACTTGGGCAGTTTTTAAGATTAATTGATGAAATTTGATTTTTGAAAATTAATAAAAAAAAGAAGGTCAAGTTCGTGAATGAGCAAAATCGGTTCATAACTTCAGGTTTCTCCCATAGAAATTTTACTACCAATTTCAAGAAAATAAGGATAAATTCCAAATGTTCCATTGCCTTATAGCAAAATATCATATGGACACTATAACTTTGGGTACTTTCCCTAGAATATTTACTCCTGATTTCACGCAAGAAAGTTTAAATTCCGGATATTTCAGATTATGACAATAAACCTTGTTACTTAGACGTTTTTATGTTATTGTCATATTGTTCCGAGATATGAATTGAATGACTGATGAGTATTATGTAGACAGTATTGGCCGACTATTACCTGAATCTTAATATATAATTAATGTATGATTTACAGATGAGCCTGAATAAATGAAATCCAAGAGTACTACAAGTACAACTATCTGAAAATTGCATTTTGATCAACGCGTTTCGAAATCGGTCATATTAGATATATTTATTTGAGTTGATCGATTAACTCACACATTCAACTTATTCAATAAAAGTACAATATCTTTAGAAGCCTTGTGATAGCACTGAGCAACACACTCATGTGCGCGTTTGTGATTTCAAGGCATGTGTCAATATTGACGTTTCCACTGAATAAACAAAAATGGCTAAACACTCCCATGCCGTGTTGTGCTTGTTTGCTGTTAAGAGGAACGAAAAGGAAATACAAACATGCCAGCTGCAAGGTCAACTAAAACCAAACTAGTACCAAATGGAAATAAAAAAGCCTAACGAACATTCTATTGCGTTATAGGTGTAGCTATAAAAAGAAAAGAAGCACAGGTTTAAGAATGTTACCTTTACTGACTACTGAATGAAATGCATTCGAGGCATTTGAATGAGAACATAAAGTTCTACTTAATAAATCCAACAACTTTTTCTAAAATAAAAAAGGCCGACAGTGAGACCCACGTACCTTCCAAAATGTTAAATATATTTTCTCTGATCAAATTTGCACACAACCTTGTTTTTGGAACATACAGGTGCATTGGAAGTGTCTCTGATTTTTTTAAAAGCATGTCCATGTTTGATACGACCATTGATCATAGTTATGGTAATTCAAAAAAACCATTTCGTTGAATTTTATTATTTTGTCTGGCCAAGTGTGCCTTAATCCCTCTTTTCGGACGACATAGGTGTTCAGGAGGTACATATAATTTTCATCCAGTCTTGCTCATTTTTGGTACACACGTTGGGAATATTTATGTTCACCCCATTGTAATTTTGTAAAAGTCAAATGATAACTGTGGGAAATTCTGCATTAAAACCTCTATAGGGACCATATAACTGCCCTGGATGTGCCTCTGATTTTCTGATTTTCATTCAATCTTGTCCATTTTTGGAACACACTTAGATAGCATGGTTATCCTCCTAATTACATATCAAAGTGATTTTAAAAATCAAATTTTTTGTGTTGCAGACGTCCTAAGGCCAGAATTATAAGTAAAAAGGTGTACTGGCTGTAACAAATCTACAGGCAATATAGTAACTAATATACACTTTGTCAATTTCGTTGGAAACGTGCATAAAAAAAAAGTAACTAAGGCCGAGTTTTTAATAAAAGGTGCTGCCAAATTTTCAAAACAAAGGAATCACACAGGAAATCCACAAAATATGTATCGTTTATAAAAAATACAATTTAAATCTTCATAGGTGTACTAGAAGCTGATATAATTTTCACCCAATGATGGCCATTTTTTTCGTAAGTGTATTGATACCATTATATTGAATTCAATTATGAAATTTCACTGTACCACATAGGTGTGCTGAATTTATCATTGATTTGGTCTGATTTTCTTTATTTGACCTATTGATAATTTTAAGATCTTCTCTTTTATGACAATTTTTTAAAATTTGTTGATTTAGTTTTTTGCAAAACTCTTTTAAAACAACATAAGGGGGAACGGAGGTACATCTGATTCTCAGTTTATCATGCAGATTATTTGAAAATGATAGATTACCAAACTAATAACGGAATTTTATGGAAATGCAACTTATTTTGCAATATCCCATTGCCCCCAATTTTGAGTAAAGAAGTTTGTTAACATAAGTCTTTGTTAGGTTTTAACTAAATTCAAAGTTTGATCCAATATTTTTCCAAGAATATGTCTGCCAAATTTGATGAAAACCCTTCTTTCTTGTTTTTGCTTTCAAATTTATGGGCGGACATTGCTAGATAAATTCCTGTGCCATTGCTGAGCATTTGGAAAAGTCTCCGATAACTCGTACTGGTTATTACAAACATTTGATTAAAAAAAAGAATTGTGATCATAACGTGTCTCGGAAATTAATCAAGTTAATGGAACACAAACATTTCTTAAATATGACGAATTGTAAGGAATTAGAAAATGAATAGCCGTACCCAAGGTTTCCCTAGAAACTGCATATAAAAGTGAGTGAAAAGTTATAGTTACAGCGCCAACATTCGCAAAAACATGAGAATTTTTTATCTCTCAGATAATGTCGCATAATTGTGAAGACCGTGGAATTGAATACAACCAAACAGAAACACCCAAAGGTACAGATAGGTATGACAAGATCATTTTAATTGATTTCATCCTTAGAAATTGGTATCTGATCATTACGAATCCTCTGATTACATTAGGTATAGCTCAAATGATTATCATCGATGCACTAGTTGGCATAGAATATTGATGCCCACAGGTTTGGAAAAGTAACCACAACTAAAATTTTCGTATCGCTTTCCATGTATCGATAAATTTTATTACTGAGACTGAACATAAATGAAGAGTTAGATAAGGACATAATACTCGAAGAAAATTTGTAAAATTGAATAAAACACCCGTTGGAAACAGAGTCTCAATTAGATGACGGTTTTATCAAAACAGTGGGGCGCCCGAAAGAGGAGCACTGATGCAACTCAGTTTTTAGCGTTGCCCTTTTAAGCTGCATAGCAATAGAGCTGATCGGTGTTTCTAATGTAATAATATCAGCATTTGCAGAGATAATCAATATTGGTTGGACTTAGGAAGAGAATCCGAAACACAGTCATCATCTATGCCCATTATCTGTTGTCAAGGGAAGAAGTAAAGTTTATTGAAAACATTTAGAACAATACGCCGTTACTTTTATTTTCATTAAAAAAAAAATATATATATATATGTATAATAAATATAAAATAAACAGTTAAAATGTGTTTTTTCACAAATTTTGCGACATGCTATAGTGTTCATGAGTAAGAAGTTTTACAAACAGTTTTTGAAATTCACTTCCCGACTTTGTGAATCAATTAACTGCATGTCATGACAAGATGCACCACTTTTGTTTGATTATGAGGCTCAAATTCAAAGAGCTGAAATCACACCTCACGAAGATATTCTATCTGCAGCGAATGTTTTTAATTAACTCAAATATCTCTATGAAAACTGGCCTTAGTTTCTACTCATTATTTCTTTTATAGTTCATCGACACTGGAGTTTCTGTTTTTGATGATTAAGTTAAAGCACTCCCTCTGAAATTGCATATCGTATTTACATTAAAATGTGAATACATGTCTGGTGTACGCGCTTCCCCACATGTGTACAACACCACGTGTATTTGTCGTCTTTTACATTTATTTTGTGTTTTGTTTTTTCGTGTTACTCTTTGCGCCAACGGGCCGGAAGCACGCATACACAACACAGCAAACAGTTAAATGGAATTAAAACTGCGTTAATGTTGCGTACAAATAGCTGCTCAATAAAATGCAGACATGTGCGGAAATTGTAACAAAAGTTGTTGGAAAAAAATTATAAACAAAAATGGTTAATATGAACATATGTGGTAAGCAACGCACCCAAAAAACATATAGCAATAATGATAAATGTTTATTCAATGTAAAAGTCGTTGTCCTCATATGTGTAATACGCAGTAAATGTCTAAAATTTGTAAATCTGAATTAAAATTTAAAAATTCTATTAAAATGCCTATATGCATACCCAGTTATAACTTAAAACAAAAGAACACACATGTTGCTTCAAAATGATTAGAAACTGAGAAGTCTGAAAATAAAATGAGCTAAAATTAAAAAACACTGAACTGGAAGTACATATAATTTTAATCGAATCCTAAATTATGGCTGTTTTACTTGAAAACGCTTTCATCGCATTACATAGGTGTAAAAGATTCATCGCAGATTTTCATACAACCATGAAAATTTCCAAACCACATCGATGGAATAGATGATCAAAACCGACTACATACCCATCATTTATTTATTTTTTGAAAGCATAACAATATTATTGCAATATGTAATCGGAGGCAATCGCATGTGAGAGGTGCTGAAATTGAAGAATAGTATACCAATAAACCAAAAATGATTATTGACGTTAACTTAGCGCCATTTTTTCAGAACCACTTGTCAGGAACGGTAAGAATAAATAAAAATAAAATAATTTAATTTTATTTATAGTTTATGAAAATTATGAGCAAATAAATATATACAAATTTTAAATGAAATTAGTATGCATATTATCGAAATGATAATTTCTATGCATTGCAGAACTTGCACAAAACCATTATACCCCGAGTCTATAACTGATGGGTATAAAAAGTCTGGATTTTAGCATGAATACTGAAATTCAACAAAATCGGTTCATAATTGCAGGTACCTCCGAATAGGCATTTACCCTATAAAACTCCATTATAGAAGTAGACCCAAAGTGTGAGAAACATTAAATTACGTTTTAGAAATTAATTGCCAGGCATGTGAAAAGTAAAGAGATCCAATTGGAACTCGAATAATCCAGAACATAGGCTTAAAAAAAATTTAATTTCATGAATTTTTATGTTTCTATTTTGTCGGGTATTCCTTTTGTAGTTCAAAGTATAAATGCTAGTTTAAAGAAATAAAACTAATTAAATGAAATAATGAAGAATTAGATTTTCCCTCTATTGTACACCATAATTAAGAATTAAACAAAACCTTTCTTTTCTTTTCAAAGCAATCCCATTGGCATTGAAAACAACCACATTTCAACAATAAACCTTACTGAATACTAAAAGTATCAAGCAATATTTGGCATAGTTAAACAAGATATGCATAATTTTTCGTCACAACCGACTACATAATACGTATCACTCATTCATTTTATAGAACCATCAAACTTTTGCAACAATACAAAATTGAAGTAACTTCCGGTGAGTTGAGTCATTAAAGTAAATTCTCGGATAAGAGCCTTTGACATTTCAGCAAATTCACACAAACTGAAAAATGTTGTGGAAATAAAGTAAATTTTCCTAAATTCAAAATTTCCGTAGCATGCCATCGAACTATTGGCTTTTATGATCATTTGCATGAAATCGGGAGTAAACGTTCTATGAGAGATACCCGAAATTTTGCATCCATCTTGTTTAAACTGCACAATGACCCAAACATTTTTCCATAGCAAATTTCATATACACTGCGATAAAACACTTAGCTTTTATGCTTATTTCAATGAAATCAGGGGTAATCGGAGTTAATACCTAGTTTTTTTCTGTCACATAGGAATTAGATAATCTATGGGAGGTACCCGAAATCATCGACTCATTTTGCCCATTTCCTAAGTTCAACTATCTTTTTACAAAATATGTTCACAAACCGAATTTTATTACTCTAGATCAAAAATTACACAATTTGTCGTGTTCACCGGCAGACGGACCGACGGATAGAGAGACATCGGTATTTAGCCCTTTTATTGGATTATTTGATTTTGTCTTCAATACAGATATAGTCTGAAATGGGTACATACTGTGCACACATGCATAAAAAGCACAGGAACGTAGATTTAGTCAAATTAACACATACCTTTAACGGTTTAAAGTGTACTTTAAGTTAAATTATGCACTTAGTACGCCATAGTCGCGATTAACAATAGTACGCGAATTTAAAAATTTAAAACTGGCTTCTGTGTTGGATAGTCATTTGGGTGTATCAGTTAGATATAACACAGGGTGAAGCAAGGATTTTCTAAAAAACAATATTCCTTTCTTCAAACAAATAATGTTTTTAAGTGAACTATTCATTAAAAACGTATTTTGGTTTATTACACTCTAAATTTAACTATAGCTATTATGAAATTTAAAGTTTCTTTTAACTAAAAGCAAGGTGTTAAGTAAAGTGTACTTTAATTTGGGATTATACCTACCGACCATAATGTTTACACTTTGTGTCATAACGAGGCAAAAGTATACGTTTAAAAAGAAATTGCACTCTGAACTTTAAGCGCTGTTAATGTTAATTGATAACGCATCGCATTTCAATGAATTGGTTAATTAATTGTCGTTATTTATACATTTAATATTTTCAAATATTATTTATTAAAAAATAAATGTTTTATCGTTTGGGTTGTCGGTGGCACACGTTGCATATTTGCAATGAATTTTCAGCGCACGTGTGCAATTTTGAAATTAAATCATAAAACCAATTGAATTCAGTGATTCAATCAATTAAAAAATATTAATGGATTAATGCTTTAATGAACTTTGAACAATATACGAATTGAAATTGAAATAATGCATGACAGAGGTTAATCTATTCGCAGTACTAGTCTTCACTTANGTTTTTACGCAGATATACGTTGGTTTATGACAGATGTTAATCTATTCGCAGTACTAGTCTTCACTTAAAAAAACACTCTTAAATACGATATAATTTATTAAAATAATTAGCCAGAGGTAAGCACTTTTTATTCGAAATTTGCACGTCTTTATAATTAATATGTATAAAACATATATTATAGGAAAGTTACTTGTAAAACGTCATTTCAACATTTTAAAACGATGTGAGTGAGAAAATGAGATCGTGCCGCTATACCACAACACAAAGTGAAGGCAGAATGAAATGGCATTTTTGCAAAATCAAGAATATCAGAAGTCATTCAATAGTCCATTCTGTGTTAGTTTGCTGTACAATAACAAGTGACGGCAGGTGGTACAAGCACCATTCAGTTGACCGCACGTAACTTGTAATGATTGATTCACATGTTACATTTACATCGATAATTATGGGAATGGTCGATGGATATTTAATCATTCACCGGTTGGAATCCAGTAAAGGTAAAAATGTCGAGACAATGGCCCAAAAATGATTTCATATTGCATCATATCTCCTTAACCCACAATGACTTTAATGCTAATTTCTGTGAAATCAGCAGTCAACGAGCTATGGGAGTTACCTGAAGTTATTGATCGATTTTTCAAAAATTTGACAATATCATGACTATAATTCTATGCCGTATCTCAGAAGTCTACGGCAATGCTCCTGGTTTGTTTTTCCTAATTTCCTTTAAATCGGGAATAAGCGCTCTATGAGGGGTACCTGAAGTTATAGACCCATCTTGCTATAAATATTTAATGTCATAAGTATGACTTCAAAATGCTTCAATACCGAATTTCAGGTGCCTAAGGTGATTTTTATACTAATTTCCCAGAAATCGGGAGTAAACGTTCTATGGGGGTACCTGAACTTATGGACCGATCTTGTTAAAATATTATAGTATCATGACAATGACCCAAAAAGCGTGTGTGCCATATCTCAGTAGTCTATGATAACGCTCTTGGCTTTTATGGTTATTTTCGAGAAATCGGAGATAAAGGTTCTATAGGAGGTACCTGAAATTACATACTAACTTTATTGAAATTGGTCTTGAACCAAAAATATTTCCATACCAAAGTTCAGCAAAATGCATAGAAATACTTGGCTTCTTCGATGATTTCCGCGAAATCGGAAATAGTTGACCTATGGGAGGTCACGAATTTTAAAATAGGTTCCTAAACCGAACAAATTATTCAAGTTATTTTGCTCACGGACAAACGAACATAGATTTTATATTTTTATTCTATGCATATTTCTCCAATAAACATGTGGTCGGAAATTATTATTTCTAGGTACGGCATACTTTGCACAAACCCCCACTTTGCATAATTCCTCAGGCTATGACTGATGGATATAAATAGCATTGACTCTTGTTGGTATTTTGTGGTTAATCTGAGAAAAGCCTTTGATATCCAAATCATAGGCATTATTATTCAATTTTTAATATATGGATTACCTGTATTTCCAAAATTCATCGACATTTATTGGTTTTTTAAAAATTTTTACCAAAATCTCGAAATCTTAAGGTAATATTGTACTGGGGGTGTTCTCGGCTTATATTAGTGCATACGCAATTACGTGGATGTCAAGATATAGCGCTTACCCCTGAATTTCATCCGATCCCCACAATTTTAAGAACTTATTGTGGTTTAATAAATCTCATTGTGAATGTCATGAAATCATTAGAAAGATTTATTATCTATTCTGCCCCATTTGGAAAAAAACCCAATATTTGGTCTACATAACTGTATTCGGAGTGCTTCTTAACTTTATCTGATATAGTTTGTTTTTGGGAAATTGATCGATTTCACTAATATCATCTTAAATATATATATTTCCCTAATAAACACATAAATTGTTCTACGATGGTTTAATCGAAGTTCTCGAAATATTGATCGGATCGGACTCATCTCATCTCATCTCGTTCCCTCTAGATCAAGGTGACAGTAGAGGTGAAGACAGATGGAAGGAATGACATCACTATTTCGAATTTGCATATCAATCAACTCACCCTGTGTCTTAGTGTTTCTCTCAGTGTGTATCTACATTAAAACTGATTAAATTCCTTGAAAAGTTAGCATTAATAAAGGCCTTAAGTTTATTAAGCGATTCAAGGAAAATAAAAAACTTGCTTGTTCTTGCTGAATATGTACATGCATTTATTGCAAACAAAAAAAAAGCGACGTATTAATCTTACTTTCCAAGACTCCTTTTTTTAAAATCAGTTATAAAATCTGTTTGTAAAAAAAAACTTNAAGACTCCTTTTTTTAAAATAAGTTATAAAATCTGTTTGTAAAAAAAAACTTCAAAGAAAGTGGTGGAAAGCCCTTGTTTTAAGCTATATTGCAGAGTAGAAATCGCACATGAAAATGACCAATTTAATTTTCTTGCTTTGATTGATGTAAAATACCTTAAAGCTTCTTTTTAAAAATTATATGATTTTAATTTATAATTATTATATAGAAATGATTATATTATTTGAACATTTAGTGAAAGTATAAAGAAGTATTGATATAATTGTTTTATTTTATTGATATTGAATTGATATATGTTAAAGAAATACTGCAAAAACAATTTATTTATTTAAAAAATTAATTTGAATATGAAACGAATATTTAACGCGGGCGATAAATGTTCAACATTTTTTATTGGTTTTTTCTATCGGTAGAAACTGATATGACCTCAACATTCTTGTTACTATTTTTCTAATAGAATTTAGCTCAATTAACTGAATAAATAAATAGCAAATTACAGACAAATAGATTCATAAGTTAGAAATCCAACAAGAATTATTACTGGAATAAAATAAGGGTAGCCTAGTTTTACGTTTCAATGGGCAACACTCCATCTCATCAATATGCTTTGACCAGGGTTGGAAATCATGGGGCTGCGATTAAAGAGCTAACGTCCTCACCAGTGTTGGCGTTCATTTGACTAACAGCTTACGACTCTAATAGACTGATATAATCTACATTCCTTCGACTGCTAATTCCCTAAAATTTCTATTAACAGTTGCCGTCGGCATTAAATTTGATTGACAATGAAACCATTGTAAACATAAAAAGAAAAATGCGGAAGTCGGTTAAGGCCGACAAAGTAATTCACATCGTATTAAACTCATGTCCACTCTCCATTTATTCAAAATATCAACGGTATCTTAATTACTTATTTTTAATATCTGACCCACTTACTCTTGATTATAAAAAATTTTATGATTTTCCATGTTATGTCAGGGTAAAGATGCATAAAATCTTTATTTTGATGGTTTGCTGAGTGACCCCTTAATTAACTTAAATCATGCATATTATTTCTAATATAATAAGCAATATCTATTTTATCTGAATTTCAGATAAATGTCGTATATAAATTTTTGTGAAGACTAGTTTTCACGCAAAATCTCCAGTTTTACACCGGGGTAAGATCTCAGGACGCTCAGAATTGATCAGTGTCAAAATAATTACGAAAATTCAATGACTTTTGATGATAGTTACGAAGTAACTTTTCTAAAACTCTCTTTTTACGTAGGGCGAACCTCTGAATTTTATCCGATTCCATTCATTTTTTTAATTAACGATGGACGTTCGGACAGCCATCTGTGATCATACTGGTAATATTGGTATTACTTCTGATTACCCATTATGGGGGTTGCAATTGTATGGACAAAAACAATATACAGTTGCCAATAAATTGGTGCTGTGTATAATAACAAAAAGACTCAATAGTTCATATTGTTTTTCTATCCTGGGTTCAGATCTTGGCGGAAATATCGAAGCCGAGTTTGATTTTCTCAGCTTAATTTAAAGCAACAAATTTATTTGACAAAAAATATATAAAACTTTTTAATTTTTCCGGGCTAAGAGTATACTGGAGGTTTCCAAAAGATTGCCCTGCTTGCAGTCTAAGTCTTGGGTAGTATGAAACAGGCGCTAGTAATTTTTAGAACCACTTCGCATCGTTGGCGGAATTAACAGAGAATCAAAGAATTTTGGGGAAATGAAAAGACTTATTCGGGGCAACAGGAATTGTGAATCTATTACACTAATTTTTTGATGTCTCATAGGAAACTAAAAATATATTATTGAAGTTACATCTATTCTTGATATAAGAACAAATGTTGCAATAAAGATTTCTGGTTAATTCTGAAAGGTTTGATATATGGGTGGTGCTCAAAACTATGAACTGATTTGAAAGTCCAAGGCCTAGAACATACCCAATTTCAGGAGTGTGCGATTCAAAACCAAGGTGTTTTCAGTGACATCAACTCCACGATGTAATTGAAGCATTAGAGCATCTCTTTTGTCCAATCACGAATATGACCTGGCTTTTTAAAAAAATGGCATTGAGCACTTAATTTCAAAGCTCTTGCACAAAAATCCATAGGGTATTCGCGACTACAGCCAGCAAAATAATTTTTCTTTTGATTCTATGAACATGTCACTGAGAAACATATATTCAGGAATATGTATATCTTTAAATTTGTGTCTTTGACTGATGGGTATTAAATATAACCATAGTAGATATGCCAGTATTATTTAACTGTAATTTCTAGACTTTCATTCGATAACACCCAAATAATTAAAAAACAATAATTATTGTTGTCGTCTTTGCACACCAAAAATTCTGAAGATTTAAGGTAATTTTTGTAATTATATTAATATTGCATCGGTTTGTTTTTGCTTATAAAAGTTAAAGAATAAAAGTAATTTTTTCACATTCCATTCGCAGCATGCCAATATTATAATTGCTCATACGCCCTGCTGACCAAACACAATAATAATTTCTACATTCTGAATTTAAGTGAACACAAAATTTTTAATACTTTTTTGCATTGCTAAAATGGCATTATAAAACTTTTGCAACGCATTGAGTTTGCGTTGCAAGTGCTTGTTAGTGATTTCATTCACTGATGCTAGCACAAATTTACATTTATGGCAAGCAGCAATTGAAAAATATATATAAGCCATTTCTTACTTACAAATCTAGAACGAATTTATATGAATAAAGAAGATACAAGTACCTGGTTTAGTCGAGTGCATAGATACGGCTAATTATAAAATACGGACACTTCATAATCGAGCTTTTGCGTATTTGCTTAACTTGCTGCCAATTGATTAGCTCTTATGCAGCCATAAAAATTTCACATAAACCCATGGCAAAAGGTTTCACTTGAACAATTTAATTAAATATAAATAAATTCACATACACAACCGCCGTGTGGCGTACGTCTGCATTCGCCTACACTTGTGCCATTGCTATGTCAGCGGTAGTTGGCGAGTGTGTGGGGCATGCATAGATCAAGTTGCGTTTGGTTTGGCATTGAACTTACCTGTCATGTGGCTCTTTTTCCTTTTCAATGTCATGCTCGGAAATGGTTGAGCTTGTGTTTGCCGTTGTTGTTGCTGCAGCTGGCTCTAAGTCAACGGCTTTTTTGTTGTGCTCCTTATCCAGCTGCTTTTCTTTGTTCTCCGTCATTGCTGCTGCACAACTTGTATAGTTCCCACTGTAATTTTGTTTTTTTAATTGTGGCCAATATTCAGTTGTAATAACTTTATTAAAATACGACAAACGAACAACAGCTGAAATTAGATAAAGAATTATTATTTCGCTTTTAAATTTATTTACATTCATTTTAATTTGAGCGCGAAGTTCAACTCGTCATGTGAATAGTTTAATTAAGATTTATTCAAACAAACCTTGGCAACAATATAACAATGGCTTACAATGACAAACAAAAAACTGTATTGTGACAAACAGACACGGTGTACCCTTCATTGAAATTATTAGCAAAACAAGATCGATTCCATAGTCAGAAAAATCCGACTAGCTAATACTCATCAATCAAAATTTTTACCTTTTCATTTCNAGAAATTATTAGCAAAACAAGATCCATAGTCAGAAAAATCCGACTAGCTAATACTCATCAATCAAAATTTTTACCTTTTCATTTCTATTTATGTTTTGATACATAAAACTTGTCCGATGATGACCAGTTTTCAATGGTTTCTTAAGAAACTCCGACAAAGCCTACAAACTTAGAGTCATATACCAAAGAAAAGAGCCGTCGTTTCATAGGAACATATTATGCATTTGCGATCGATGGGTCGATGGAAGGTACACGCAGATATGTGCCAATTAGCCTAATTTTAAGAAGGTTCACGGAAGGGTTATATAAAGATGTGTTTACATAATGTAATCTTTAAAGGGAAAAAAGTGTAGCTATAAGTGTAATCATTTTTTGGATGCCCGTCTATGAGATGCACCGGAAGTAATCGACAGAATTTTAACGTTTATGAACTAGAACTCTTTTTACAAGAGTGTAACATATTAACTTCCTTATAATCATTCTCACAACATTTGTGGAAATTATGTAATGTAAAGAAATATTAATTTTCGACTTTATGTTTCTTATACATTTATTACTAGTACATTCAAAAAATATCATTAAGCAAATGAATTTGTTCTTCGGACCGTCTTTCCATTAGTCTGTGATTTCGATAACTTGTCCAATTTTGGAGCAAGGTTGATCATATCTGAATTTAATGTGTGCTTTATACAATCTTGTGAATAGATTACTTGGGGTATTTGGCATTTAAAATACCTCTAAGAATTTCTATGAAACACTGATTATTGTCATGCCCTTTGCTAGTCAAACTTTTTATGTGTATTTAATACAAATTACCCTTTCTTTGAAGTTTTAAAGTAGATGCTATCGGTATACAATTTTACAATAACGCGTAATTTTTGATCAAGATGTAAAGAAATGGAAGTTATTCTTGTATGGGCGTAATGTTTTCATAATTTCGGGTAGGTCCAAGAATGTATAAAATACTTGTAAATTCCTAGATCTTTATCAAAATTTTTTAATTTTGTTTATATTATACAATTCGGTTATTTTGGGAACGCACTAAAAATTGGTAGGGTACATACAGCTATTCAATATTTTATTTTTCTATTTAATATAAATAGCCTTTAATTTTAAAGAAAAATTTCAATAATTAAAATAATTAAACAAAAAGGCTACTCAAATCCGTCGGAAAACATTTCCAAAATTCCGAGACAGGCCCAAGTAGTCATAATTAACCACATCTTAGTTTTACAGCGTCCTTTGCAGTAAGCTTTTGGGTTTAAAAAAATTAAAAGTCTCATTTATTTAACTATCCATCACAGCACTCATTTCGTTCAATATTTCGGGAACCGTCAGTATTACGTAAGCCGTCATTCGTATTTGTTACAAATTCAACGAACTTTCTACTTTCCATGCCGAAATGAATAATTGATTTATTTACAATTTATTATACCCATTGAACGGAGGTATTTTGGAGTTGTGCACAGTATGTAATGGATTACAATTCTCGTTTCCGGCGATATGGAGATATATGCATTGAATGAAAAATAAAATTAATTGAGTGATATCCGTCTGTCTATCCGCGATCGTGATAGCTTTAGTAGTTTTTGAAATACATCGATGAGATTTGAATTTTGGATGCATTTCGTAAAAACTAATATGAAATCCATGAATACACCAAATCGTTCCATAATTTTAGGTACCACTAATGAAAAGTTAACTCCTTTTCACTGCAATTCGCGGTAAGGCCAACTATTTCAACAGACTCTCCTAAAATGTTGTGTTTATGCGGTTTTACGTAATTGCCATTACATTCTATATGTACGGAATCAGTGTATAAGTTCGAATGATAATTTTATAAAATAAACGACTGATGGGTATTATGCAGCCGGTTTTGACTGATTAAAGTGTATATCAGTTTGGTTATACACTAAAAACGTGTGATATGTGACCTACCAAAATGTATACAGATATGATCAGCTTCACTACTGGGATCGATAAAGACATGTTCCTCCGACTGCTTCTCTGTTCGTAAACAAAAATATGTAACTAGGCCTTATGTTATAAGATACAATTTCCGAATTTTTTACATAAAATTACTTCTTTACATAAAATTATGACTTTAAGGCTACTACATCTATAAAAGCTAGTCTTTAGCAATTAAATTCCTTAATTAGGAATGTGATGGAAGCATCTGAGCGTTCAACAAAAATAATGGGCATGATGGGATAAGTATGAGAGGTACCTCTAGAACACCAAACGATTCAAAGCAAAATTGGCCATCATCAATGAATTTTAATAATTTAATCAATATACAAAAAATAATAAATGTTTGTGCCGGTAATGGTCATGATTGAATGAAAATGAGAGGTGTCACCAGAACACCTATTTGATCCTAAAAGAATGGTTTGGGCAAATATAGTTACAAAATTATAAGTAATATTACATAAAAAGATTATTTAAATTCAACTAAATTCCATTATTGATTGGGCATAAATTTGATCAATGTGTTTATCGAAATACATCCAGTGCACTTATATGGTAAAAAAAAAATTTCATTGAACATTGATTATGAAGCTGATATTAATATGATGGTGAAAATCTGTACATCCAATTCGCCTTTGTGCTCGGAAAAGTGTGTTATAATCAAATATTGCCATAAATACCATTAATCAAATTCAAGGGAATTATCAAATAAAATAATCAAATATTGCCAGAACCATTAATCAAATTCAAGGGAATTTAATTATTGAGTTTGGTTAGATGAAATTCTAAATTCTTCGAGTACANGCAGGAAAATATAATCAATGTGTTTATCCAAAATGAGTTTGGTTAGATGAAATTCTAAATTCTTCGAGTACATATTTTAGGTCCAAAAATAATATTTTATTTGCCCTCAGTCATTGACAGAGGCTATTATGGATCTGTGCAAAATATGAATTTCATAGAAATAAACATNATTGCACATTGGATCTGTGCAAAATATGAATTTCATAGAAATAAACATTTTCAAGATAATGTTTCTTGCAGACAAATTTAAAAGGGCAAAAAAAAAAATGTATTTATGGACATATTTTGTAAAATCCAAATCGAGTTCGCCAATGTGCCAAACCGGTCCATAATTACGGTTACCTCCATTTGGGGATGCTTATTTGGGGATTTTATGAAAATCCGTAAAATCCTAGTCATTTCAAGGCATGGTTTTGAGCAAAATCAGGGTATAACTTTGAGTACCTCCCGTAGGACATTTATTTCCGATTTTTTGGAACTTTGGATAAAAACCCCACGTTTCACCGCATGCTAGTATAATTTTGTTTTCAACCAATTTTGCATTATTGTCCAATCATCGTAAAATTTCAGCAGAGTTGGGCTATAACTTCCAGCATCTCCCATAGGATCGTTACATATGATTTCATGGAACTTTGCATACAAGCCATTTGTTTCATCGTAGTCCAGTAAAATTTGATATGGAAGCGAAAGAACTTTTGCTCCCAAGTTCACGAAAATTAACATAAAATGGGATACATCTCACTTTTTTTTCTTTTTTTTTTACCCGAAATATCGCTGTACTGAACAAACTTATCGCAAATTACTGGAATTTGGTATTGTTGCAAAATGTTGGAGATTCTATAAAAGGAATGACTGTTGGGTATAATGTAGTTGGTTATAACTGACTTTTACATCCATCTTGTTGATTATTAAGAATGCAGTATTATTTCANTTTTATTTATTTTAATTTTATTATTTTATTTCAAGCTGAATCATTTCATTTTGTCACTTCTCTGTTCTTAACAATTCGGAAGTGGCGAGTTTAAATTTGTTCCGTTTTTCTCTCAATGGATGGACTCAAATCCTCGCAATTGTTTGAATAAAACTGACAATTATTTTATTATTTGGATGTCATGTATTCTAGAGTGCCAAATCATTGATAAAAAATCTCTATTGTACTGAAAATGCAAATGCCGTTGGTTGGTTTGCCAGGTGTTTCGGGAGAGACCTGAATATTATAATCCGAAATTGGGATTCGTCATTTACATGAGGTATTTTTCTTAATTTCAACTATTAATATTTAAAAACTATGAAATATTATACAAGAAAATTTAAGCATTTAAAGAATTTTTCGAAAAAAAATATTGAAAATAAATTAGAACGTGGTTATGAATTTTCCATAATCAGTTGTGACCGATGTTTCACTCTTCTTTTTTCTTTCAATTTCTTTAATTTTTTTATGGAACCTAAACCACTTTCATTGTCTATATTAACATGTTTTATGTTAGAGCTCTGCTGAAAGCAAATAAAACACTGGAGCATGAAATCGTCAGTTTTTAATTTCAAAAGTTGAGTAAATAAAATGAATTATAGAAAAGCCGTTTCCAAAGCCTCTTCAGTGTTATTATTTATTATTTTTTAATTTATTATCCGTTCAAATTTCGTACTTGCTTTTTAAACCATTTTCGCTGAATGTTGTCTTCGGTCGTTTTGCTCGCGTGCTATTCCGCAGAAATGTTTTATCCTTGAGACTTAAGTTAAGCAGCTGTGCATAAAAGGCAGCGTATTTCGCAATGCTAAGTAGCAAATTACAGGCTTTATTGGCATTGGCTTCATTTTAATCATTCCTAGGGTTTCGCAATCCAATTAACAGAATTTTGCTCATTAAGGTTGGCTCTGCATTTGCCAATGCGCCTGAGTACATTGAATTGAGTTAAAATAAATTTAAATATTTATCAGGTGTCTTCAGAGTGCATGTGCATATTCCATGACATCGCATGCTCGAGGTAATGCTTATGTTGTGCAAAACATGTTCGACTGTATAATTACAAGGCGCATCCATATAGAAACAAACAGCGTCACATGAACACGCAGCAATAACTGCTGAACTGGGAATGATAACGTATTAACTTCAAATTTTTATGGTTCCGAGTCATTGGAGACAAATCATTACTACATTTTTTCATGTCCTTCATTGTCCGTATTAATAACATTCAATTAACGCCTCANAACAGCGTCACATGAACACGCAGCAATAACTGCTGA
>JXOS01021910.1:4761-20520 GCA_001015075.1 Cirrula hians
CAGAATAATTTTTTTTTTTTTTTTTATACAATACGGCATTTCCCGGCACATACCAGACAATCAGGCTTGCCTTATGTGCCTTTAATAGTTTTCACTGAACTTTTTCTCATAGCTATTTTTCTTCGGCGCGCAAACGCATCATCAGTTCTACTCTATGCACAGAAGTATCAACTAACAACAATAAATAATCCTATCGTTAGGGCTTTAAGTCGATATAGAGTGCAACATATAATATGTTGTTGCGCAAATGGAGTTGTCCCAGTTGATGAAAGTGAATTTTTTTCGTATCCCTGGAAGCACTGTCAATTGAAGAGCACATAATTGTGTGCTTCAATTGAATCCACCGCAACCTCCAGAAAGTGCATGCAATGCAATTCATGTTGTGCTAATGCCTACGGATGACTTCCTTTCGTCAGATTTTGCTTTGAAAATATACTCCAAACATTTGTCAAAGCTTTACTTGCAATGGAATAGCTTTCACGGCATATCATGCCACGGATGACACTCCCAGGAAGGTTTGCATTGTCGCGGCTTACACAACAACGCACTAAATACATATTGCCGCAATCTTATTATGCTACTTTATCTACAAAATGACAACTTTTCAAATGCAAACTAAAAAAAAAATAACACTTATTTGCAACGCAAACACTCAGCTGCCAGCTGTTTTGCCACACATCGCTTTTAATGGAAGCGCGCGTTGAAATTGCGCAAAAGTTTAAATTAAAAAATTTTTAGAAAAATACAGAAAAAAATTTATAAAGCTTCATAATTTGTAAAAGTAATAAACACAGAACCAAGCCTTAAAAATCAACAACAAGTTAAAAAAAATAATAAATTAAAAAAAAAAAACTTTATAAATATGTTGCAAACGCGCGCAATACATGCAGCCACAGCAAACGAATTGATTAACATAGCGATATATTTTTTCCAATATTTGAACGACAAAAAACATAAATTATATGAAATTAATTACTGTAATTTAATTGAAATATTTTGTAGATGTTTTTTAGATTGTTTAACATATTTTGGTAATTTCAATTGTTGCGGCGTTGCCCAACAAGTTCAGAAGCCATGCAGTCATTAAGGAACGAGCGAAATTAAAATTTTATATACGAAAACGTCAGGCAAAACAAAAAACAGAATTGAACCGAAAGGGTTATAAAAATTACATATAATTCGCTGTATTGTTTGTAGATTGAGTAAGGCGCCATCTGCGAATAAATATTTGCGCTAAAAAAAGCAAAAGTTCAGGCCCGCGTTCAATTTTCCTGTCATTATTATGAGCACTCTTTATGATTTCCTTTCGTTCGTTTTGGTTGCTGTTTTATATGAGCTGTAATTGAATTTTCCATTTGTGCGCCACAGCAGAGCAGCAATTGTTTTTATAGCATTTTGATATTCAATACAATTGCAGCCATTGAAACGTGTGACAGGAAATGAAAATTGTCAAGCTACTGCCCGCTGCGGTTGAGTGTGTGACTTTGTAGATTTTCTGCTTTGCTGTGCCATATAATGATATTTTAATGTATGGTGGTAATTTATTGCTACGCCTTATTTTTATTTTATAAAATTCGAAAACCAGCAATTGTAGGTGCTTTTGCTGCCAACCAGTTTCAAAATCTCAGCTTTTAGCGCGTAAAACAGGTGCAAATATTTATCACTAGCTCATTAGGCGCTTGGTTGCTGTTTGTATTTCCGTCGCTTAGATTAAACCTTAATTGCATATAACTATGGAAGCTAATGAATTGCCATTTAATAAGCGCATGTAAAAGCTAGACTTACAAAAATGATTGCATGAACTGTAAAGGCAGTTCCACCTTAGCAGCAGTAGATTCAGAGGATTAGCTGCAAAAAGAGACAATACAATCGTTTAAAAAAACACTAGCCTTGTATTTTAATAAGTTTCTTGAGTCAAGGTATCTTGCTCAAAATGTGCAATTTAATGAATTTAAATGAGAACTCATGAACATGACATGTCTTGCTCATTCTACAGCTGCATTGAGAACCTGTACTTGTCAATTGATTAATGAAGAATTGATTGCTGAAATCCTCAAATGTAGGAACTTAAGAGTTTATGCCATATTTGGCGTGCGTTAATCAGCACTATTACTTTGGTGTTGATCAAATGCTATGTATTTGTAGTACTAGGCGATTCAATGAGTCTTACGATTCCACAAGAAAAACTCAATATTTTGGTTTGAAATATACTTTATTATATAGCATAGTCTCATTGAATATCAATACAGTTGTTATACACTCACTATTTGATGAAACAAGCATGAACTCGTAGAGGTCTAGAAACAAATGGCAGTTGCTAGGGGCCAAATGATGAATCCCTTTGATTCTCCAACAATTCGAACTTAATTTATGGATTTTGGTCATTGTGAAAATGTGCTTTTGACAAATGATTTTTGTGCTTCTCCGTTTCAAGTATTTTATAAAGAATATTATCTTTCAGCCGGTCTAAAGGGATGACATGACTTCGTTTTGCTTCCGATCGTGCGTTGTTCTGCCATAAATGTGGTATCTAGTCGATTTTTAATTGCACTTGACGTAGATCAATGCACCGGTTTGGAGCATTCTCCAGGCTTGAGTTTATTATAAATCCANTGGTCTAAAGGGATGACATGACTTCGTTCTCGACATTCTCCAGGCTTGAGTTTATTATAAATCCAAATTCCATCATAACAATGTTACCCTTTAGTTAGATTCATAAACATTTTTATTAAATATTTAAAATTTTTTCATTATAATTAATTAATAATTCATAGAGAGCATGTCGTAAAAAGATTTGTGTATTTTTTTAACTATTAGTCGGCTCAACGCCAACAAAATAGTTGGTACAGAGGCCAGAAAATTCGGTATCCTGAAATAGGCAAACATGTGAGATGGTGTGGTCCACATTTGAACGCACATTTATGATGATTTTCTTCTTTTTATACCGTTTATTTTATGTTACTGTTTTTATACCCATGAGGCATTAACGGAGGGTATTATGGGTTTGTGCAATGTATGTAAAGCATAAAAGTAATCATTTCCGACTATATATTTTTTAGAGAATGCATAGAATCAAAAAATAAGGCTAAATACCGATTTCCGTCCGGATTTTAAATAAATTTTGTAAAAAGCAAGAACGAGTTCGTGAATTGGCCAGTTTGGTCAATAATTTCGGTTACCTTCCATGGAACAATTTCTCCCGATTTCATAATATAAACCAAAAAACCGTGTGATTCAGCGCATTGTACTGAAATTTAGTATGTAAGCATTTTTAAATTAATGCCGTTAGCAGGTACCACGCATAGAACGTTTACTCCATATTTCACGAAAAATACCATAAAACCAAACAAAGTTTCCTCTCATGCGTCTGCAAATTTTGTTTGGAAGCAGTTTTTGTTTATGTTACAACATTATACAATTTGAACCAAACCGGTATATAACTTCTAGTATATCCGATAGATCATTAACTCCTGACGCCAGGAATTTCATCGAAAGCTACTGAAGTTTGTCACTTAGACATTTGTACGTTATTGTCATATTATTCTACGAATTAGCGAAATCTGTCTAAAATTTGGATATTACGTATATTACATATACATAATTGAGGGTACCAGCTGTTTCTTTGGAAATTACTGAAATTTGATATTCTTGTAATATTTTGATTCTCTTATCAGTTGAATAATAGATGGGTATTATGAAGTCCCTATCGGCCGACAATTACATTGTTCTTGGTTTTTATTTGTAGAGGTAATTTTTATTTGAACATTTGTCAAAAAAACACTATTATGTTTACACATTTGTATTAATTACAAAAATAACCGATATTGAAGTTTACTTTAAATAATATAAATATAAATGCTAAAACCTAATTCTTTTCTTAAGTATATGCTAATAAACAGACGTGCTAGCACTGGGACGGGTGAATGGAATGTTGTAGTCGAGCTCATTATACTCTTCAGCGAGTTCGTAAACAATTTTTCGACAATTGCATATTTATTTTCCTGGTTACTTCAAATTTAAAAAAATTGAAACATATTTATATATTTATTAATTTTTTTTGTAAATATTTTTATTTTAAATATTTTTATATCTATTAAAAATGTTTGTGAATCTTTATAATTTTTATTTAAATTATGATTTTATGCATATACACAGGTTTATACAATATCGAATATTTTTACTGTTCGGTTGGCTAGTATATTTTTCAATATATAGTTACATGCTCTTTTACGTGCGATGTGCGTAGGCAGATCACGTACAAGGTCTTCAAATGTGGCACCAGTTTGCCAGTTCATTTGAATAAAATGTCAGCATTTATGTTCAACTATTAAATGTTGTTGTTACTTTTTCATTTGCATAGCTTATGTAAAAAGCCATAATTTGTACTATTAGCTTGGCATAAAACAACAACAACGAGCAGCAAATTCGCAAGACCAGCATAGCTACGAGTACAATGGTCTTTTAATTTGCAACAAATTATATTTGATTGAGCAGTGCGAATGGTAATGTTGCTGCAAAAGTTCTCAAGGCATCGATTTAATAAAATTGTGCAGGAAATTAGCTGTGTGCGCGTGTGTCTGTATGTGGCTTATTGTCAACTATTCTGTATCGATAATAAAAGATTTAGTTTTGTGAGCGCTGCAAATTGCGCTTAAATTAATGTGTAGGAGGAGTTGTCTTAACACCCAACTTTTAAAACTTTATTATTCATACAGCAAGCAGTACCGTATTTTCATGTTTTTTGTTATTATTGCAAGAACGAAATTGATTGCCGCTTTGCCGCCAAGCAATGGCATTAGATATTATTCTAATTTGTAGTGCTGTTGCAGTTGATGCTTGTTGAAATAATTTAACTATCTGTTTTAATACGCTTTATTATGCTACCAAAACATTTTCTACACAATAGATACAATTTATAAATAAGACTTGCTTAGAAAAGAAATAATTTTTTAGGTACACACATTGATCAAAATTATGATAACTCAATAATAAAATTTCGATGAACTTGATTAATTTTTCTGACAAATTTTGTCTTATACCATTATTGCAAGTACTTCTGATTTTCATCCAATTTTGCTTATTTTTGGTAATCTTATTATCATAATGATGATAACTCAGGAGGTACCTCTGATTTTTATTCACAGACAAACGGAGGGACGGACATCGCTATATCGAATTGTGTGGTGATGCTGATCATATTGGTATATATTTGGTAGGTGTCCGATCGCTCGTTCTAGATGTTAAAAACATATAACCAATATACACTTTGCCAAATTTCATTGGCGACGTGTATAATAAAAAATTTCAGGCATTTGGGCAGTGAACTTAAATTCTAATTTTTTGAAAATCATGTTTAGTATTTAAGACTCAATATTTTTCAAAAATTAGTAAAATAAAACATATTTCAATAGATATATTGGTTTAATTACATAAAAACGATATGAGTATAAAGAATGTTAATATTTTCAAACTCGTAAAAATAAGCTTAAAAAATAAAGCACAATATTAAAATTTAAAATCAAATTTTCATACCAAACAAACCTCAAGTTTTCATGCAAGTTTCAATTAAATTGCAAAATGTATGCAATTTGTATTGAAATAAATTAAAAAAGTGCAAAAATTTCTGATAACGTTCTAAGCGATTAGATAAGTAACATATATTTGGACTGAACATTTTATTAATTTTTATACACTTCTATTTATATATAAAAAATACGCAAATAAACGCAGGTACCCTAAGACCTACTCAAATTAGAAGGCGTAGAAAAGAACAGTCTATATATTTGAATAAATTTTTAAATTACCAAAGCTTAAATAAATTAAATTCCTTTAAAAACTACTAAGGGTGCATACCACTCATGATGTTAATTGTTATAAATTAATGGTTATAATTTAAATTTAATACAACAATTGAATGTATATCGAAGTTGAATATATGACACTTTTTGTTGGTTGGTAATGTTAAATATTAGTTAATATTGCCTATGTATAATGTTTCTGAAACAATTCCAAGTGCCTGGGTTAACAGTACGAGGGCGGACGGCAATCTCAACGTTTGCAACGTTAGCTCTGCAGTCGCCAGACCATGAATCTGATGAGGAGTTGTGGTCCCAATTGAAACGTTTTCCAACATTTTTTGATTACGTCCTTTTTATTTATTTAAATTGTATCAGTTGAAGGCGAAGAAAAACAAAAATAGCAACTAATATTTTGGGGCTTAATCATTTTCCATTAATATAAAAAAAAAACAATTTATAAATTATTTATTTAAATACTATGACAAATCAATATTAAAAAATAGTTTTAACAAAGAAAAACAATTTTTTTTCAGTCTTTTTTAATGGTATTCACTTTTATTTCATTTATATTTTTATGTTCTGTTTCTTGATTTATTTAAAAAATTGATATATTCTACAGTTCGAAAAATCTTTAATATTTTTAAATTCCAAAAATTTGATTATATTTATATATCTCTAAGAAATCTGAAAGTTATTAGAAAAATGGAATCGACTAAAATTTAATTGAATTCGGTTGAATTCAATTGAAACCAAATTTGTATATTAAATATATTTATTCTTTTTTTAATATTGTTGATATCCTTTTGACGAAAGTTGTAAATATGAATTTAATGATTTTTAATTTAATAAAAAAATGTAAGAAATCAAACATTTAAGGACTTTTGCATTTATTTCAATTTTGTAAACCAATTAAATACTTGTTAAAAATAAAAATAAAAAAATGGTTTATTCGTTTCCCGTCATTTAATTGCATTAAAAATAATAAAAGTTTTATACCATTCTATTGCTTTGTTCTTTTAAACAAATAAGTTTTATATATATATATATCTATATATATACTTTTTTTTGTATTGTCATTTTTGTTACTATTTTCTTTAAGCACATTAGTGTACATTTACACGTACACTTTTCCAAAATAACCTTCCTCACCTAAAATATGACGCATTCGAACTTCCTATCAATAAATATAAAATTTATATATAATAAGCAATGATTATTTGCTATAAGAGGAGCAGCACCTCGCTGGCAACAAAAACTTACAACCAACTACAATATAATTATCAGCACAGTCAGACTAGTAAATGATATACATTATGTATTGCATGGCGCCTAAATATTTTGACGTATATGTAATTGTGTGTTTGTAAAAATTATGGCATACTTTTTTTAAAAACACGTGCGTGGGGCTAGGTTTTGTATACAAACTTGTCTGTATTGAATGCAATATAAGGCTGATTTAATTTTCAAATTCACGTTGGTTCAGGCATTTCGGAAAAAAAAAAATTAAACGCATCTAAAAAGAATACGAAATAATTAAAAGATGAACCAAAAATAAAAAGATATCTTGAACAATTATTTTAAATTCTTCACGTTGCTGTGGGCATTAGATATTGAATCGAGCATATGCAACTAAAAACAAAAAACAAGTAATAATGTTGCAGTCGCGTAAGGCCAACAGTAAGATACAAAATACAAAGAATAATTCTATTCAATTTTTCTCAGAGCCCCCTTGTCAAACCACATAGATGTATTGGATGTATCTCTGAGTTTCATCCCATCATTTGCGATTTTGGTGCACTCATGGATCATGATTAAATTTCGATGAATTTACTTCATTATTCAATTATGTTTTTTTTGGAAACACACTGAGATGTTATGAATATTCAGGCAATAACGCAATTGCATTGCAAAATACCAACTCTTTCGGCTCCGGTTGAGTTAAGGCCATATATATGTGTCGGATCTAAATGAATTTCAAATGTAGATCTAACATTTTTCCCTAGAATGTTTCTTCGTGAGTCTAGTTCTAGTTTTGTTTACGTACGGGCTAATATGTAAGTTTGGCAAAAATGTTTTTCAAAAGAATTCGGAAGTCCTCTGCTTCAGCTAACTTACGTTTATTTTTGTATCACGTCATAAGGATTGGCAGGGACCAGAGCATGCAAAAAAAAATTTTAGGAACGCTACTTTGAAGCTTGTTTAAAAACAAAAGCCAAAAGAAATTAAATGTTTTTATTTTTAAAAATTTATGAAACAAATAATTTTATACATTTCATATTTATTTTTGGTAATATATTTAATTTTTAATTCAAGAAAAATTTTAAATTAAATAAAAGTAAATAAATATTAAATTATTATTAAAGCATTATTTTTTTACCAATGTTATTACTATTTTCAAATGTTTTTATTTCAAACTAAATTATAAAATTTCAAATACTTCATCTTATTCGAATGAACTGTCGGTAGGGTGAAACTAAAGTTAGTAACTTAAGTTTAAATGTGTTATTTAAATATAATTTGAAGTTCCGTGTTTCAACTATAATTGCTATTCTGAAATAAATGCACAATAATGTCCGATAACAGGCAGCTGGCGCTGACTGCCTACAAAACGCGCTACAATTGAAATAACATGGAAAAATTAAATATGCAAGCATTTTCAATGAATCGAAAGTGTCAGCAGAAACGTATTTTTTTTTATATTTTTTAGAAAACAAAAAATGCTTGATTTAAACAGTAAATACTAATTGAAACCTAAATAAATACAAAATCAATGAATAATAAATGAGTGTAAACAGAAACGTGCTTTTGTAAAAAAACTACAAAAAAATTGCTTAAACTAGCAAATGATGTAATTAAATACCACAAAAAAAAAGAAGTATAAAAAAATAAATAAAGTCACATAAAATACAAAATCAATAAAAGCAAATGCTGCTAGCAGCTGAAAATACTTTCCGACAAATTTTATAGCACATGCCATGCAGGAACTCAACGATATCACTTTTATTGACTTTTTATATATTTTTGTTAATTCTAATTATAATTCTGTTTCTTTTTTTGTTTTTGGTTTAATTAATGAAAATATAAAATTTTTATTTTAATATAATTTTTATTAATACCGAAAAACGTATTTGTTGAATATGCCGCAATTTGACTTTTTCTTATTAATTAGTATATTTATTATATCACTTCTTAAAAGAGTTCATGATTTAATATTGAGAAAAAAGATGTCTAAAAAAAATTAAATAAATTGAAATATTTTAAAACAATAAAAATAAAAAAAAACTATTTTTATAAAAAAGTTTAATTTTCTTATTGTTTAAAATTTCTTTAAATATTACGATGACTTTGGCAAAAAAAATAAAAATCTAGTTTATGATATAAAATAAAAAAAATAAATAAAAATTAACATAAAATATTTCTATTATTCTAATACATTTATGAAAATATATTTTTTAGAAATGCAAATCAACAAAAATTAATTTTTTTTTGTATAGTTTCTTAAAAAATAATTTTTAAAACAGTTTTTGAGGAAAATTTCTTTAAATATTAAATTCATTTATAATAATACATGTAAATGTAGCATAAAAACAAAAAAATAAAAGTGTACGATTTTTTTAATCGTTATGCTGCTATGAAATTATAGAAAGACCATTTATTTGTAATATTTTTTTCATGTTTCAAAGTCAGCCAATATCTTATTTATTATTTTCATAATATAATAATTATAAATTATAGAAATTAAAAAAATTATTCTAAAAAACAATTTTTTCGTATTTGAAGTTTGTTTTGTTTATATAGTTTTTTAAAATTATAAACAAATGGCATAAAACTGTATTAATATATTAAGAATTGAATTATATTTTTTATTTATATGAATTATACGAATTTATAAATAAAATATAAATTACTGAAAAAAACGTATTGTACTTTAAAATTTATTTTTTTAAATTTATATTTTCATATTAAAAATTTATTGTTTTTTATTTTAATTATATTTCCTTTGATTTTGTTCGGTTGAAAAATCACGTTTGCTTACTATTATCTCATTTCTAAAGAACATTAAAAAGCATAAAAAATTCAAACAACGCATAACGTAATAGCCCACACCTTTGATTTTTAAAAACCAATTAGTCATACGTACGAGTCAAGAACCTCTGCACAAAAGTGAACTGAGTAAAAGCAAAAAAAAAAAAAACATTTATATACAAAATGAAATAAAAAAAAAATTACGATAATATAAAAAATATGAAAAATTTAAAAGCATGTAATAATAACAATTTAATTGAATAAAAAAATAAACAAATGAATATGGCCGCAGCAGTGGCATAGAAGTGCGTGCGGCTTTGCGTTGTTCTGACCATTCACGCTGCCGGCATTCGCTGCTTTCTTCAGCGACTTGTTAATGTAATGCTTTTGTGCAATTATTCCATTTCATTGTGGGCATTGTTGTGTTAAGATTTTTAACTGACAAGCTTTTTACTTAAATTTGCTGCCTTTTAGAGTTTCCATTAAATTGTTGTTGTCCTCGCGAGCGCACGCTTACATTTCTTGTTAAATTTCATAACGCGTACATGTCAAAGCGCAGCAAAATAAAATTAAAAAACAATAAAAACAAAACAAAAAAATAGCATTGGAAATACATTTGCTGCTTTTCTTGTGCTTGTCACTATTTTTGCGGCTATTAGCCAACAGACCGCTCAGACGTTCCAGCAGCGCGTTACATGTGTGCGCCTTCCATTACCGTATGAGCGGCATGTGGACTTGGCTTTTGTGCGCAGATCCATTGCTCATCCGGTCTGGCACAGTGTATTTGCGTAAATTGTTTTTCATTTTCATAAATTTTTGTTTTTTGCTTGCTTAATTTTCATCTGCGAGTTTTTTGTTTGTTGCTCGACGCAGCTAGCTGTGTCGCATGCCGCTCACCATGAGTTTGTCAGTCTATTTGTTTGTTTTGCGCCTAAACAGTTGCGGGTGCTGTCCGTAACTGTCATATTATTATTCTTCTTCATCATCGGCTTGCAGAGTCCATTGATAATGCTGTTGATGAATTATTGTCGCTGGCTGGGCTCATCTCAACGCAGCTCTCTTTCCACGTTTTCTGCGTCATAAAATTGTTGTTCCTGCGTGGTGTCAGTTTATGCAGTTACTTTAATATTCGTTTTAAATTGCTTTTCTTGAATTTCGTTCAAAAATTTCATTAAAGAAATATTGATTTATGTCCGAGCTGTGTCTGAAGGGTCATTTCGATATTTAAATGTTTTGCGTTATACATTTAAACCGTCTTGTAGATGTGCAATGTTTGCGGCTTTTGGCATGAGTTATCAAAACTAGTTTTTTAAATTTGCATTCCAACATACTTAAAATTTGAAACAAAGCTTATGCCACTTTTTATTGATCTAAGATTCTTCTTCAGCAAAACTTATTTCTGAGATTCTTCTTAAGCAGTTCTTAAACGTAAAATAATTGAATGCTCTTAAATTTGATTTTTTTATTTCCCTTAATCGTAATGTTTACAAATTCTTAAATAAAGAATTCTTATATTTCAATTGCATAAATTGTTTTTATTTCCCTTAATCGTAATGTTTACAAATTCTTAAATAAAGAATTCTTATATTTCAATTGCATAAATTGTTTTTATTTCCCTTAATCGTAATGTTTACAAATTCTTAAATAAAGAATTCTTATATTTCAATTGCATAAATTGTTTTTATTTCCCTTAATCGTAATGTTTACAAATTCTTAAATAAAGAATTCTTATATTTCAATTGCATAAATTGTTTTTATTTCCCTTAATCGTAATGTTTACAAATTCTTAAATAAAGAATTCTTATATTTCAATTGCATAAATTGTTTTTATTTCCCTTAATCGTAATGTTTACAAATTCTTAAATAAAGAATTCTTATATTTCAATTGCATAAATTGTTTTTATTTCCCTTAATCGTAATGTTTACAAATTCTTAAATAAAGAATTCTTATATTTCAATTGCATAAATTGTTTTTATTTCCCTTAATCGTAATGTTTACAAATTCTTAAATAAAGAATTCTTATATTTCAATTGCATAAATTGTTTTTATTTCCCTTAATCGTAATGTTTACAAATTCTTAAATAAAGAATTCTTATATTTCAATTGCATAAATTGTTTTTATTTTGTTATTTTAGTATTATTGATTATTTAATTTTATAAATTTGTTTTTGAATTCATTATTTTATGATTTGTTACTTAATTTTTTTCATTATTTTTTATTTTGTTTTTATGATATTTTATTTATTTTTATTCATATAATTTTATTTATATAATTTTACAAAATAGCAAATTTTTTAGATATTCGCCATAATTTTATTTAAACTTTTCCACCAATTAGTTGATTTTAATTATTTTTTTCGAGCACTTCTAAATATTTCGTAAAATATTTTCTCAAACTTTTCTAAAGCAATCTCATACGTATTATGAATTTAAGGAAGGTAGGTATGTAAGGTATTATGGGTTTGTGCAAAATATATAATATATAGAAATAACTATTTCCGGCCATACTGTAATTTTTGGTTTTTAAGTGAATTTTGTAATAAATGATGTTAATTAAATGGCCTTTATCGATTCATACTTTCGTCTACATGTCCAACCTAGAACTAACTCAATAATATTTTATTTTATTCCGGACAAAACCTGTAAGTACGGGTAGCATCGAACCGCAGTTTGTTCAAAAAATTTTGAAAAGTGAAAACAATAATGAAAACAAATTTCTTTTTCAGTTTTCTAAATTTGTAAATTTAACGATTTGTTATATAAAACATTATATTTATTATTATATTATTATTAATTTAAAAATGCTATTAACTTTTTTTATTAATATTGTTCTTCTTTATTTTACCTTAAAAACAATAGTAAATTGTCATACTGTTAAAAAAAAACTAATATTTATTGATTGTTAATATATGCCATTTGTTAATTAAGTAAAAAAAATGTAATAAGAAAGCAAATATGGAAATGCGTAAAATTGAATTGGAAAAAAGTAAGGTATTTTATTTTAAAAATGATAAAAAGTTAAGCATTATTTTGATTTTTTATTATATATTTCAATATATTAGTGTATGTAAGTTGATTGCACTTTGCGGTTGGGCTTGCGTTTTGTTTATTTCTCTTGTGTCACTCTTTCTCTGTTTCTTTTTTGCGTTTTCATTTATTTTTTTATTTTGTACAATGTATTTTCTTTATTGGTTTTTACTTTGTTTTATGATAAACAAGCCTAAAGTGGATGTTTGTAAACATTTTTAATGCAAATGTAAGTGTGATGTTTGATACGCCATTCGCGGCGTTCATATTTCAAGACATTTTAACTTAAAATAAATGTTTAAATAAATCAGTTCAGAAATAAATTTGCGATAACTTAATTTCTCAATGCTATCATAATACACCGCATCATCGGAGTCTATATCGCGTTGATCAGCATCATCACAGGATTTGATTTTCCCATGTATACCCGTCGTTTCGTACACAAAAACTAAAACAAAACGGCTTGAGGTAGATCTACTAAAGCAGGCATTTATTTTCTAAATAACAATGTAAGATTGAAGTTTGAATATCATGAAGGTCCTATGAATGTTGTTCCTCTAGTAAATCTTTCTGAAGAGTAGATATTTTTCAATTTAAATTCGTAACTTGATGGGTAATCAATGCATGAAATCGTTTTCCGAAAATGGCCATACTACAGGTACCTCCGCAATAGTAATACACCCATATGACCCGAATGTGGGTTTTATGAAAAATTATTTCCAATTTATTAATTAATATTTCATAATTAAGTGAACCTAAGTAAAATCAGTGTGAGTAATCTAAAAATGGGCATGATTCGATGGTCAATGATCAATTAAATTCAAAAGAGTAATTATTCATTTTGATATTAGATAGATTTAAATTTTTTTTTTTAATAATACGTAAATTTCGATAAAAACCTAAAATTTTTGATGTATTTTTTAAATGTTATTTGTCATGCATTTCGAATTTATTTATTTTTCAATTAAATATTTTAATATAAGCTTTTATTTCTTTAGTTCCTTAATGTTGATGTAAATTTAATTATTTGTAAAGATATATATATTTGTTTTATTTCTAATTAATTTGCGCAACCCGCCAGCAGTACTTGCTTCTTCTATTCATATTCAAAACTAGTCTAAAAATAAATTAACTTATAAACCGAAAAACCAACAAATATACAACCAAGTAAGATACTCTTTTATCTTATCGCGTGGAGTATACGTTTTATTTTTATGTTATTTTAAACTTTATTTTAATAAAGCAAATTAATAATTTCTAGTCACATATCTACCGGCTTTACTAAGACTTCCCACGTACACTCGGTTATATCGACTAATTAAAAGATATACAAGAAAACACATTTACACACACTCATATATATATACATATATATATATATATAACCAACGCTACGAGTGTTTTACAGAAACAAGAGCAACAGTAATATTGTCAACCTTTAGCTGGGCGAGATCTGTCTTAAAACTGAGATAAAAACGAAGCCAGCCACAACTTTATTCAGATAAAATGAAATATACATCCGAAAGGTAATAGCAACTTAATTAAAAATTAAATAATGTGCTAAAACAACCCACACTGCAAATTTGTCATGAGTGGCAATAACAGACAAGGATGAGCTGATGCAGCTATTGCAATCATATCAGTGATAGCTTCATAGATACGTACCGCAAAGCATAGTGTAATTGGTTTAGAAACTATTTTTGGAAACTCTCCAATTAAGTAGCCTCAGTATATGTTCATTAAGGAGAAGAAACTGTGACAATTTCAAATTAACCGGCAAAATGAGCTCCGTTAATGAGTTAAGCTATTCTTATCCGAAATTTTCTCGTTTTTTATAACTTTTGAAACAAAGCCACATAGTGCCTTGCTATATCGATGTTCTTTATAAGGAATATTGAAGCACATAACTTGGAAACGCCCGATTCCGGCTATGTGGATACCTTGCTTCAGACTCTCGGTCGTCCAGTGTATTACTACGGCACATGAAGTGTATATACCTTATATTTGAACACAGCCAGCTGTGAGTTGGATTTACTCATAAAAAGGCTTTCGTCCTTTGCAGATGTTGAGTGGATGAGGCAGAGGATCCCACGACAATTCATCTATTTTGTCACTGCCAGGCCTTATCCAGAATTAGTCTAATAACAAAGGTTTTCGAAATGTTCCTAGATCAGAAAAAAAATTGTATGTGATTACTGAACTTCACATCACTTTTCAAGCGAAACAATGTCAGGACCATAGGCAGTATGATCAGGATGTGATTATGATCAATAAAACATAACAAAAAAAAAAAGTTATTTATGTAAGACAAATAATTATAGTAGATAAGTACAAATAATTGCACAGCATTTACTTCGACAAACGTTTTACGCAATACCCAATGCTCATAGACTGATGGTATGGGTTTGTGCAGAGTATGTAATGCATAGAAATAATCATTTCTGCCTATATGTTTCTAGGACACATACGCATAGAATCCAAATATATGGATAAATACCGATGTCTGCCTGTCCGTCTGTCTGTGAGTACTATAACTTGAGTATTTTCTTACCTAGACTAATGCAATTCGGTTTGTGAGAATAGATATATTTTATATATTTATTTCATTATGTATGTATATATATTTCGAATCCCTTTACGGAAAATGCCGGGTATATTATTCTATGTCACAGTATTCTGTATGGAAAGATTTTTGGGTCATGGTCACGACAAAGTCAAATTTTGGAAAAAACGGTCAATAAATGCAGGTGCTTTCACGGAAAAAAGCATAAATACCGACTGCTTCATCACATTGTACTAAAATTTAGTTTCAGCCATTGCCATAACATTTTACAATTTGAAAAACTTCAGGTACCTTCTTTACCGACAATTAGATCGATTTTTTTTTTTTTTTTTTTTTTTTTTTTT
>JXOS01021942.1:0-10352 GCA_001015075.1 Cirrula hians
AAAGCAGTAGCGCGGAGGCATGTGCGTACATACGTTGCGCGTGCCATGGGCTTGGTCAAGGCATTGCATAGATAAGCGTACATGGCATTGGGATCCGCCGCCTCGGCGCACATACGATGCATGCTTTCGTATATGGCCCTCGAGCTTGAGCAGTCGAAGGCAAATCCGTAGCCTTTCAGTTTTTCTTGCAAGGTCTTGAGCCCATTGCTCAATGGCGGTCCGTGGTTGCGCAAAATTGCCGTGTCCGGGAAGTGATCGTGCACGAATTTCCCAGCTATTTCATTGGCCAACAGCATGAACTCTTCAATAAGGTAGTTAGCTTCTTGGCGTTGCTCGACTTCGAACTTTGTCGGTTCACCATTCATGTCGTCGAAATCAAAACGCAGCTTTGGATTATTTATCGAAATAGCACCGTTCTCGTAGCGCTTTCTGCGCCGCTCTTTCGCCAAGCTGTGCAGCATGAGCACGCATTTCCTAATGTTATCGATTGTATAGCCATTGTGTATTGGCGGCAGTTCGTCCCCACTGAACTTTCCCAGCGGATTGTCAATGAACTTTTGTGCGTGCTCGTATGCGAATTGTGTGCATGAATTGATGACGGTACGTACAATGCGATGGGATACTAGCTCTCCATTCTGCTTGATCTGCACGAAAATAGAGAAAGCGTATTTGTCCAAGCCCGGCAGTAAAGAGCATCTCATGCAGAGCGTTTTCGGCAGCATGTGTATAACCTCATTGGCAAGGTAGACGGATGTCGCACGATTCTTTACAATATTATCCAATTCGGAGTCCTCCAATAGGTAGTATGAGACATCGGATATGTGTATACCGACTTCGTACAAGCCGTTCGCCATGTATTCTATGGACAGTGCATCATCGAGATCTTTAGCTGTCAGCGGATCGATTGTGAATATGCACTTTTTGCGCAGATCCTCGCGATTACCCAATTCGGCGTCGGTGATCGGTTTGTACGGCTCGTCGTACAAATCAAGCGTCTGCTGATCGAACGGCGTCATGTCTTGCAGATTGTTGTGCAGTAGTATAGCCTTGAGATCATTGGACAGTATGCCCTCTTTACCGATCTCTGTCATTAGTTTGCCGATGCAATTACCATTGCCATCTGTCTCCATGACGCGCACTGTATACAAAAAGTTGGAACGATCAACTTGCTGCGTTGTCTGAATAACTTCAGCAGACGCATCCACGTCAATGAAAACAAGCGGCATTCGCTTGTCGTGTGGGCGCAACTTATAGTAATTCTTGCCATGTATTGCGACTTTTTTCTTCAATGCAACTGCACCCACAATTTCACGCGATTTGGCCGGCTTAACAATGCTAATGACGAATGCTTTCGGTGATTTATCCTGTACTTGCACATCACAGTCATCCGACTCTGATATACCCAATCTTCGTTCCTCAAATTTAGTAATTTCGTCTTTTTGATCTTCTTCAGTGTCGTCGGAATTAGAGTTAGCTGAAAAAACGCAGTGACATTAATTTCGTGGCTAACTGTGGAAGTGAGTGTGCGAAGCACATACATTTATCTTTTACCAAGGTACTGGTTGAGTTTAAGACAAACGCACGCACTGTATCGCCCTCGAACGCGTAACGGCGCGCGACTGGCAGCGATATCATGCCGTCGCGCTCTCCATTGATGCGGTCTTCAGACATTCTTATAAAGGACTGACGATTATTCTTGTGATTGATGCGTATCTCGTTTTCAACAATGCGTCCAAGTCCTTCGCTCTGCAATAACTGCGCATATTTTTCCAAATCATCAATTTCACCGTTGAATTTCAGCTTTGATGGGAAAGCGCAGCGGCGCATGCTCAAATATTCTCCAACAATTCTGTTGATATATTTGACGAATGTCGCCAACTCGCTGCTCTCACTTGCAGTTAGACTAACTGAGCTCTTCTTACCGCTGCGTCGTCTATTTCTACCATATTTCGCAGCCATATCTGAATCCGATTCTTCCGTTTCGACTACAGCGCTTACTTCTGCGTTTGACTCACTATTTGTAATTTTCCTTCGTGAATTTGGAGGTACGCTCGTCTATTGGGCATGAAAAGAAACCAATGCAATTTGAATTTTATACATATACATATATATATAAATAAATCTTTGTTGTTTCGATATTAACTTTTGTTTTTTCGTCATTTTTCAATGATTTCGCTTTCGTAGTAAAAAGCATCGCCTCTGCACCGCGCACACCTATTGATAACATGGCCTGTGTTGCTTCCCTATTAATACACTCAATGTCATATGAAGCAAGGTTTCGCATTTCCCTGATCTGGCACTGTGCGCTACGTATATCCTCGCAAACGTTAGCAGCCAGACGCGCAAGACGCTCCCAAATTTCCAGCGTTTGTGGTATGTCACCTGGTTCATCACCATCTACACCGTCATCCCTCGATGTTGTTCGCAAAACTTTCAATTCACCCGCCATCGCGTTACGGCTCTTTGGCCAAAAATTTATGTATGTATATATTTGGGTAAAAAATAAATAATGATTGTCTTGAAATAAGTTGCTGAATTTGGAATAAACATGTATTCCTTTGTTTTCGCACAAGAAAATATTCAGACAGCACAAATGAATTTCAAAATATTGTTTTTTCTTGCTCTGACAACATAACAAAAACTGCTGATACTTAACCAGAAACAGGGTTGCATTTTACTCTGCGTGTCATTGTACGCTGCCCACATATGTGTATACATGAGAAACTTTCCAAAAAAACCAAAAAAAAAAACCAACAAAAAAAACAATTTTTTTTTTTTTAAGTGAAATGCTCTTGGGTGAATTTCATCATAAGTCGCGCATAAAAAATGAAGGTTTCATATGAATTGGTATTCAATACAGAATATTAACAGTGCCATTTATGAACAGCAAAGTTGAGATCTGCTCAGCTGTTATTTACTTCTTGCTCTATTAAAGGCCTATATGAATTTTTTTTGTATTTAAAATTTTCTCTCTGTGCTGTTATTTTTCATATTTAAAATTTGTTTTAATACAAAATTGTGCTTAGTGCCAAAACACAAAGTCAACAATTGATACAACATAAAACCATATAGGACAACGCTAATATATAGAAAATTTTGAATAGCTATGAGAAGCAAAAAACATTTGTTAATGAACTTTTAACGAAAATATTGCTCATTCAAAGCACAACTTTCTCCAACAACTCGCTGTGTGTGCTTATTGGAAAATGTGATATTTTGATAATACACAGGTGATTGTGAATACCCCAGTTTTTCAAGAAATTGTAGAAAAAGAGTCAATTATTGTATACACATGAGTTCAACATTTACAGTAATGGTATTTAATTTGGTATAGGTACAGACGGTCAATTTCGATATCCGTGGCGATAGCACATTTGCCCTATGCTACTCAGAAATGCACTACAATTCTCTTGCGTTGATCGTCTAATATATAATCATACATATATATGCACATGCCCACTTTATTCTAAAATAAACCTAGCGACTTATGCAGGGAAAATTCCCGCTCGAATGCAATGCAAAGTGGCGACAGAGGCACAACGTAACAAGTGATAATGCCACTCATTCCTAGAGAGTTGGAGCAGTACTAAGGCATAAAATACCAGATGAATGTAGGGCTTTTAAATTGAGGAGTGTAGAACAGCTGCCACAAATAAATAGGATCATGGAAGCCAATCGCTTCCGCTGCAGAAGTCAACGGTAGTTCAAACCTGTGACCCAACTCTCGCCGAACTAAGGAATGGGATTAATGGCTACTAGATTCAGCTAAACCTAATAATGTAGCCCATAAATTGATAAAAAAAAAAAAAGCAATTCTAAAACACGTTAACAGCGCCGGAACACAGCGAAATTGTTAGTAGCTGTTAGATTCATATAAGCCCAATAATCATATTCTTGCCACAAACAACGTGGAACCTTAAATTAGCGTGGAAAGGCGCTCATCAAATTGTAATAACTTCACACTACCCAAATGAGGCACTCATCTCTTGGCATGACAAATGCACACGCAAACCGCAAAGAGCAACGCCTGACAGGTGGGCAAGCAACATACCTTCACCCTATACTCAATGATGCAGAAAAGCAGTCCAACGCTTCACATATGCATTGCTACTGTCCAACCTTCCTGATGACCAAAATTTGCTGACTTCTAAATAAAATGAAATTTTCCAACGCGACTTGGGAATGAAACAAATTTCCGCACGTGTCCTTTGTAGCCAGCAGTAGCAGGATACACAAGTAAAAGCAGCATTTTGGACCATGGATGGCGACGAAATTCATGTAAGCTAACAAGACACGATATATTTAGGTGCCACCGAAAAGCTTGCAATTTTGTCAAGCATTTTGGAATTATGCTTTCAGAAATTCGAATATACACATTTTAACGAAAACAGTGTTGTGGTTAGCAAATAGGAGTGCTATTGAATTGAATAATGTGCATTATCCTTGAAAACAGCATTATACATGATGCACGTCCGAATATTATGGCCATTGGTAACACAAGGCGGACAAGAGTAAGTTTCACCAATCAAAGGCCCTGGAGCAAATTCCAATTGTACTCGAATCCATAAATTATAGTTTCGGAGCAGTAAACTAATTTCGTAAAAGTCAACTAATTTCGATTGAAAAATATAAAATTGAACAAATTTTTTAACGGCCAAGTCAGGTATATTCTGGAAACCTCCACCATTGACTCGTATGGCGTCAATTATCGGTTGCACAGAAGAACAGAAGAATTAGCTATTTGGCTATTGTGAGCTGCAATATACACAATTATGCTTTAAAAAGATTATTCATTTTGCTATAAGAGAAGACTTAATTAAAGTAAATGTTACTGAGTGAGATTTTTGAACCCAATTGCATACTGCTAATGCTCTTTAACTGCGCTAATGAAATTAAGAGAAGAGATTTTCTTACAATTTCCTTTCTTCCTTTTTTTTTTTTAATTTTAAATAAAGTCTTGCCACACATTAATACAACTATTAAGTTTTTACAAATCAATTGTTGTAATCTTGAAAAATATTACATAATCTACTTACTTGAAAAACAAAATTTTGATAACCCGTATAGAAATATATATATATATGTATATATATAAAAGATATCTGAAACTTAAAAAAAAAACCCTTTAAAGCCCAGAAACAGAATTTTATTCCTAAAAAAAAATTTCAACAACTAAAACAATATGCCGAATGGTTACTACGATCATTATATAGAATTTTGTAATTAACCCCAATTGACTGATTTATAAAATACATGCATTTTTCAACTTGTAGAGTATATTTAAATATCTAAGTCTTTTTATACACACATTTTTATACATAAATATACATGTTTGTACTTATATATATATATATATATCATAATTATCAATAGCTAATTTGAATGCAATATTTGAATTTAAGAAAACAGTGCTGCCCATCGCATGGCAGTTAATCTATATTTATCAGCTATACTGCACAATGCAGTAGAATGGCTAAAAACAGCGGATTTCAGCGAAATTGTTCAGCAATCGCTAATACAATTACATGTAGTTGATGCTGGATGTTTGAAATGAAAACATTTTTGAATTGCAGTTGTGTTATATCATACCTTTCCTTCTGCTTACTTATCATTTGTGAACTTGGCATAAGAAGTGATGGACAATGGGTTTATTGAAAGTCACAGCAGAAGTGTTGAGACACAGAGCCACGAGAGAACTCCGTAATAAGCGTTTAATGATTTTCAATAAAATTTTATTAATACGTGACATATGCTCTTATATTTTTAATGCAAATATAAAGCGCTATTGTTCAATATTTGAACTTTCAGATGTAAGCTTAAACTAAGTGTCAAGCATATTAAGTCAAGACAATACTAATGGCTTGCTTAGGCATAACCACATGGCTAGTATCAACTCTCTTTATAAATTTCATCATTGATGAAATAAAAATAATATTTGCATGCTAAAATGTCAGTCTAAAATTGACTTGCACAATAGCAAGAATTATTTCGAACTTTTAAATGTAATACAAACGAAAAAGTTACAACTTAAGTATTATTATAAATTTCGAATAATCACAATAAAATATTGCAAAAGACTTAACAAAGCAGTTTTTCGAAATACTTGCAATGAATAATGAATTTAAAGTTAAATTAACTAATTAGCTAACGTCTGCAGCAGAGTCTAAGCGATAAATCCAGGTGTGCGTAATCGCGAAAGTTACGCTACTCGTTGTGCAGTATAAGGTCTTTGTTAGCAGTATACGAATTTGGCAGCACTTTGGAAGTGTAATTGCATGTTGGCAAAAGAAAAACATTAACCATTTGACAATAAAGGCTGTTTTGGCGCCTTTTACAATACAATTGGTATGAATAATAATGAAGAAAAAAATATCCCCAACCATTTATTAATGCATATCGTATTACAATTCATAAATAAATATTTGTGCTAATATAACTAAATAAACAAATATAATGCTCATGTTCAATTACAGTGAAAATAAATGTGTTTAAATAACATTTGACACATGTGGAACTGTTTTTAGAGTGCAAGCTATAAAAAGGCATTGTCAGCGCTAAAGCATTCTAATAATTAAATAGTTCGATAGGTAAGGTGTGCGACATTTTTAAATGCGGTTTATTCGCAAACGTATTGGGTATTGGTATTTGTAAACGAGTGTTTTATGTAATTTAATAGATTTTCGAGAAATGACGGACTTGATAAGCAATATTGTCCAGAATGATGCAAGCGAAATCGAAAATGCCCGTAATTCCGTTGAAAATGATCCAGTGCAGGATGATGACAACAATCAGGACGTTCCATTTATTGTAAATGCACCACGTATTAATTCCAAATTGATACTGCAAAACATGGAAGAAGTATTGAATTCGGTGAAGAAGAAACATCGACAGAAGCATAAGCGTTTAAAGGAACAAAAGAAGATGGCACAAATGGAGGCAGCTGCTGCTACGTCGGCAGCTATGACACCCACATCTACTAGCATTCCATGCAACACGAAAATCGAAAGTTCTGAGGAAACAGTGCATAGCAAACGCAAAAATCCACTGCAAGAAAAAGCTGCGCTAGGGAATGACGGCAATCATCAGAAGACTAAAAGTAAAACATGTAAAAGCCCCATGAAAGCAGCCGCCAAGACAAATGGCACCATATTAAAGCATTTTCAGCGTACACCAAAAAAAGATGGTACTTCATTGGATGACAATATTACGCCCAACACATTGAAAGCGAACGCCTTCGAGTTAATGATGAATGCACGCAATAAATCCATCGGGCATAATACGCCAGGCAAAGAGTTGGCCTTATCGCCAGTTTCGACTGAAGATAAAACCACAATTAACGTGAAGCGTAAGTTGATGCTGGAAGAGTGGGCAGAATCTAAGGGAGCTGCGAAACGGAAACTACAAGAGGAAGCACGTGCAGCGTACGTGGAAACTCAACTAGAGCAGCGTGCAAAAAGGTAATTCATGCGATCCCTATCATTACGCAATCTCAATCACACAAACTTCTCTGCGTTCATAGATTCAAGCAAATGCTGGTAAATGGCAAAACCACAAAAGCAGCGGAAAAGAGCACTGCTGTCGCATCTAAAAAACCAGCTGACGAAAAACCTCGAAAACGCCAGAGCAGGCATAACGAGGATAGCACTGAAGTATTGCCAAAAACGAAGACGCCAACAAAGAAAACAGAAAGTGTGCTGGGCTTTTTCCAGAAGAAAGATAGTGCCGAGCCAACGGAGGAAAAGGCTAGCAATAGTAAACCAAAGAGACGACAGCGACGTGCAAATGAACAAGCAGATGCCAACGATGAAACCGTAGCGGCGCAGCCAGCATGTGAAACCCCCAACACAAATGAAGCGAATAATAGTCAGCAATTACGGCCCAAACGATCGTGCACTAGAAAAGCGCGCTACGACTATGACTTGCAACCAAGCCCCAATAAAGCAGACGCTCTAAATGACAGTATAATAATTGAACTATTGGCTTCTGACGTAAGCAATGACAATATCGAAACAGATACAACTACCACACCCACAAGAAAATCACAAAAACAGAACAAACAACTAGCTCCACTGTTTTTGCGTGCAATGCCGAAGCCAGTACCCGATGCAGAAGTACTGAAGGCAAGACAAGAATTCTTGCGTTCCGGTGTGCCGGAAAAGTTGCGCCAAGAGCAAGCCAAGCAAAAGCAATACGAACAAAACTATCAAGATGCACTGGAGCTTTTCCCCCGGATTGCGCATGTCTCGCAGCAAACAGCTGAGGAGGAAGAGTTCCTAGTATGCTTGCATCGCAAGACGCTGAGTTTTAAGCTCCAGAATTTAAGTGAAAGTCTTGACATAAGCGTTACCAGTGCACCGCAACGTGCTAGTAAGCGTAAGTCCAAAGGCAAGATGGATAATGTTGGCAAGTTTACGAATTGCACGTGGCAAGATTTCAAAGCGAAAGCTGAGCTAAACTCGTATTGCGACTACGTGCCGCTGCCAACGCTGGACAACAAGCGCAATATAATCAAGTCATGGAAAACTAGTTTTGAGCATTTCCCCACATACAAGTGCTACAATCAAATGCGCCTAAAGTATCGGTACTTCAGCGCTATTGACTCCGCCCAAGACACCGAGCAGGTCAGCGAGTCCTTGGTGGTAACGCGTAACACGCGACGTTCACTGGAAGCACAACAAAAGCTGAGCATGGACTCGGCCGATGATGTGAAACCGCCAGCCATGGCACCAAATGGTGAGCTGCTCTTTACCGAGAAATATAAGCCACTAATGATGGAGCAAATTCTGGTAAACCTGGCGCCAGTGACGCAGCTAAAGGAATTCCTCTCCAGTTGGTCGAGCGTGCAACAAAACGGAACACCACGTAGTGGCGACAATATCGACAATAACTACGATTCGGCAAATGATTCGAATTCTTCCTATACAGCGGTCAGCAACTCAGTGGTATTGCTCGGCCCAACATCGAGCGGCAAAACCAACGCCGTCTATGCGCTGGCCAATGAGCTGAATTTCAATGTGCTCGAAATTAATGCAGGCATGCGACGCACTGGCAAGAAACTGATACAGGAGCTGCAAGTGAGTATACTTACATTATTGCCAAGTGAGCCTATTACAATTAACCATTGCAGGAAGCCACACAATCACACCAAATACGTAAGGAGAGCAAAGCGCAGAAACATTTGCTGAAAATGTCATTCAATAGCAAGCGCAGCCAGCATCGCAGCTTGTCGCAAAGTCAAGATGCCGCCACCAATAGCGCTGACCAGCAGACTGTACGCAAATGCATCATTTTAATCGAAGATGCCGACATTGTGTTCGAGNTGCATCATTTTAATCGAAGATGCCGACATTGTGTTCGAGCAGCTGGACGCTGGTTTCATCGATGCCATCTACACGCTATCAGCCAGCTCGAAACGCCCCGTCATACTGGTTGCCTCCAATCCGAACTGCGCGCACTTGCAGCGCCTAATGCAGCAAAATACCATCGAATTCAATGTGCCCAATGTGCTGAGCATATCGAAGTTTCTGTCGGTACTATCGCTCATGGAAAACTGTCCCATCCAGCTGGACGATCTGATCTCATTGCATTTGTATAATCGTCACGACCTGCGCAAAACACTACTCGAGCTGCAATTCTTCATACAGAGCGGTGGCGATCGCAACGACTGCCATCGCATACACAAGCCAACAACAAGCACACTCACGCAATCCGGGCACGATGAGCAAAAATACTTTGCATCCAGCAGTGAGCGACTTTGCGCTGAGGCAGCAAACACAAATGCCAATTGCGATGATGTGTTGCAAGCGCAAAACCATCCCAGCAAGCCAACAACACATAAAAGCAATAACAACAATAACGACGAGGATGCGGTGTATATGCATCGCACTCTTTTCGAGTTCTTTACAATGAATCAAAATGAAAAGTGGCGCATTCCATTCCCAGTTGACTTTAATTTATTGCAAATCAACCTGAGCGACATAATGAGCGCATCCGTATTAAATCGACCAGCGACCGCTGCGCCCACACAAACAGCGGTAACAACGCGTCGTGGCACAAAGACCACACTGCGCTCACCGAAAAAGGAATGGCTCAATACCGCTACGAATGCCAGCAAGCCAACGTGCAAGCAGACGCACCTAGCGACTCTCTGCGATTTCTACGAGAACATTTCGATTGCGGCATTGATGAACGAAACGCATCCAGAAAATGAACGCGATCGCCTCAAAACGAACATGTCCGAGTATATGGCACACAGTCTGGTCGAGCAGGCGCTGATAACAAACCTCAAGACCGACATCTTTCCATACAATCTCTTCAACACCACAAAGCCCAGGTAAGTGCAACCAGCGAAT